>VWPU01007274.1:0-18884 GCA_013398955.1 Callaeas wilsoni
GGGATGGGATGGGATGGGATAAGCTGTGTCAGCAGCTCAGCATCTCCCTGCCTCCTCCTGGCTGCAGCCTGGCGGGGGGAGCAGAGACACAGGGACACAGGGACATGGGGACGGGACAAGGCATGGCTTCAGGGCCTGTCTTCTGCACAAGCCACACCTGTGGCCTTTCAAAGAGACTCCAGTTTGGAGCGGATTCCAGCACGGACTCCCCGCATCCCATGTGTGCTCTCCAGCCTTTCTCCGGCTGCTCCCATGCCGGGCTTGAGGGGCCTGTTGCGCCCCGTGACTGGGAGCTCTGTGGCTCTCTGCTCTTCCCAGGCCTCAGTTTGCCATCTCCTCCTGGCGTTGTTGTGTGCCAATCAGATCCCTGCGGGAATGCGGAGCTCCGCAGGAGATCCCTGCAGGTAACATCCAACCCGCAGAGCACCCGCCTGCGGGGGACACGGGGCTGTGCCGGGGCCGCCCTGTTTGGTTTGGAGCTGTCTGCCTGCAGATGCTCAAATTATCTGTAATTATCGCTGAAAACCACCCAGCCAGCCTCTCCCGCGTTAACCGGCGCTGTGTTCCCGTGCCGGGCTGCGGGGGAGCGAGGGGGAGCTTCCGCTGCCGGCAGCACCAGAACCCCGCAGGGGCCGTCAGGAGGAGGTTTTGGCTCGTCCCCTGTGCGCAGCCAGCCTGAGCTCTGGCTGTGGGTGTTCTCCAGGGTTTCCCCCCTGCCCAGGCCCTGCTGGAGCGGGAGGGCAGCGGGATGCGCGGCTCAGGGCTGGGAGCGGAGCAGTCGGTGCTTTTGGGGTACCAGGCAGCCCTTCGTTCCAGCCGCATCCCCACGCTCCCGGGCTGGGCTGAGCCAGCACAGGCCCTCGGCTCCGCTCACACAGCCCGGGACCCTGCGGAGCGTCCTGCCCGGCACCGGCCCTGGGGCGGCCACGGGCACCATTCCCAGCTCCAGCTGGACATCCCGAGGTTCCCATTGCCCGGAGAAACCACAGACCCGTCTGTGCTCGGCTTTAATTGCTGCTTTTCTGGAACACTTCAAAGAATGTTTCTAACCGCAGTATGTGGCACATATTATTAGATTTGTTTTTGGAATATAATGATAAACTGTTGCCATTATGGAGGTAGACGTAATTATCTGAAATCTATTTTAATCTATTCTGCCTTTTAAATATTCTATGTTCCCTTTTAATAAGAGGTAGCATCCAGCCTTTGATGTTGTAGCGGAGGTGTAGAAAGCTCTTCTCTCCTTGCTGCAAATGTTAATTGAATAGCCTCCCTTTCTCTTCATTAGCCGCATTAGCTTGCATTAACACCTTTTAATATCTCTTTAAAATCTTGTTCAATTTACTTTCTTTAATCTTTTCCTTTCCCAGAGTGTTGCATCACTTTGATCCTCATCTTCTTCTTTTCTTTGATGACAACTTGGAGTTTAATTTGTATTTGAATTGAAATGGAAATTTCCTAATTCCCCAGAATTCAGCAGGCATTTTACACGGCTTTGGCATCTGCCATTAGCATTTGGGGCTGCCCGTGCTGGGGAGGGGATGGGGGGAGCGATCCCGGAGCCCTCGGGATTCTGCCCCCGGCTCCCCTCCTGTGCCGGCCCGAGCGGCTCCGCTGGCGGAGGCCTCCGGGATCCCAGACAGGGGTAATGAAGGGCCTGTGCAGCGCCCGGTTCTGGGCCCGATCCCGGATCCTGGGTGTTCCTGGGCGCGCCGTGCTGTGCCAGGGGCTCGGCAGCGCTTGGGGAGCTCCAGAGGGGCAGGAACGATCCCCCCATCCCTCCCCGTCAGCCGGGCGCCGCTCACAGGAGCCCCCGCGCTGCTCGGAATCCTGGAACGGGTTGGGTTGGGATCCCAAAGCCCACCCGGTGCCACCCCTGCCATGGCAGGGACACCTGCCACTGCCCCAGGCTGCTCCAGCCCCAGTGTCCAGCCTGGCCTCGGGCACTGCCAGGGATCCGGGGCAGCCACAGCTGCTCTGGGCACCCTGTGCCAGGGCCTCCCTGCGGCCTCCTCTGGACTCTCCAGCTGGGCATTTTTAGGATTAAAATGTAAGAAATCAGCCCTCCTTTGAAAGAAATACTAATTTTTTTAAGGACTTTGTTCCTGATGCTCTTCCTCAGAGCACTTGATATTTGTTAAAGGCACCTTGGTGTGGATTTTAACAATAACATCACAGATGAATCACGGCTTTTTTCTGAGCACTTTGAATGGCACTCGCTGAGCCCAAAAGAAGAGGTTGTTGATTGATACATTATTTCCAGACTTGAATTCTTGATTTTTGTAAATCCTTTCCTCCCCTGCAGAGGAGCGACTGGGATATGGGACAGCCCATTCCTGCTGGATATGTGGCTTGGGCTTGTTTTGCAGTGCTGGCTCAGAATTGATAATTAATAATAAAATTAATAAGGGGCAGAGAGGCCCCTGTATTCCTCCCTCTTCCAACCGCCGGCATCAGGGTAGCTTGTGCAGAGTCCAGGTGCCTGTTCCCTGCGTCACCCATCCCTGGGACGGCTCTGGGGTGTCCTGTGCGTCATCCATCAGGTGCCACCGCGGGTGTGACAGGAGCCCGAGCTCGGCTGGGGGCTGGATTTGCTCCAGCCCATCCCAGCAGCTCATCCCAGTCCCTCCAGCCCCTTCAGCCCCCCGGCCCTTCCTCACAGCCTGTCCCCCCTGTTCCCCATGGGGCTCCCCAGCCCCTCCGTGCTGCGGGCAGGGCTGAGGGGAGGCCGTGGCGGGCGCTTTCGGCAGCTCCAAAGGGATCCAGGATTTTCGGACGAAGGCAGTGTTGTCCCTCCTAATGCTCTCAAGGATCCCTGTCTCCAGAGTGGAAATGGATGGATCTCCAGGCTCCAGGGAGAAGGTGTTCCAGAGGGGGGGACTGTGCTGTGCTGCCCTTGTCAGGCGCCTGCGCTCTCACCTCCGCAGCTCTGCCTCGCACAGAGGGGAATTTACGGGGTGTTTTGCATCTTTTCCCTTTTAAATCCCTCTAAAGGAAGCTCTGATTTTTGAAGCATTGCTCTTTTCCTCCTCTTCCTTTTCAGGGAAGCGGAGCTTTGCTCGGAGGCTCGTGCTTTGCGGATGCTCCTGGGGAAACGGGAGATTTGTCACTTCCCCATCGCTGCGTTCCCACCCGCGCCTGTGATCCTCCATTTAAACCAGAGGCAGCAGCTCAAAGCACCTCCCAGGCTGGCAGGGAAGAGTTGTGTAAGATGGAAGGATACAGGGAAGTGTCTTTAAGGGATCACAGCTTATCAGGGAGAATAATAAATTCCCTGGCTGGGGAGGTGCCTTGATGTGGGGTTATGGAGCACGACCTTCCCCCAGGCTCCTGTCCCCGCGATAGCAGAGCGTGAGCACGTGGAGGATGCGGCCGGGAAAGAACGAGACAAACCGTGTCAGAGAGGCCGAGCTCGCAGGGTTCTGTGCCCTTCCTCAGCCGCACACCTCCTCCTCGTCCTCCTCCTCCTCCTCCTCCTCCTCCTCCCCATAGCTGGGAGCTGTGTCTGGCTGGACACGTGTGCATGCTCTGGCCACGTGTGGCCTCCTGGATGAAACGGGGTGCGATTGTCCCCGTGCCAGGTGGGGGCTTCTCACCTCTCGTGTTATTTTTGGGCTGAAAGGAGCCCAGGGTGTGACCTGGGTGTCTCTGAGGGCTCTGTTTGGGACGGTCAGCGGGGATGTGCCGTCACGCTGAACCTCGGACCTCGCCGTGTCCCCTCCCCAGGGTCTGGGGGCACGAGGACCTGCCCCACCTCCAGCAGACCGGGCTCAGCTCAGTCCCGCTGGCCCAGGGGTGCAGGGTGAGGAGCTGGAGGCTTTACTGGGCGAGGCAAAGTGCCGTTCCCATCCCACATTGGTGGGATGGTGTGTGCAGCGCTGCTCCGGCTGGCTGTGGCCTTCTGCATTGCTCCAGATCCCTGGGAGAGAAAAACAGCCTGGAGCACTGTTGGTTTTCCTCCCTTCTCACGTCCTGGGAGAGATTTGTCTGTACACTGCGCTTGATTGAAGTGGACTTTTATCTTCCTGCTTATTTTCCTGTCTCCAACCCCCTTGGTAAACCTCACACTCTGGTGAAAACCTCGAGCTGTGAAACCCCAAGGGAGCCGCACCCCGGTGCCTGGGTGGCACTGGAGGGGCGCAGGGATGCCTGGGGGTCGGAGCAGCCTGGCAGCACCTCCGCGGGTGCCCCGGGCACGTCGGGCTGCCCTTCCCACAGCCCCTGCTCTGGCCCCTCCGGACAAAGGCTCAGCCCGGCGATGCCGCTTACGCAAGGCGCCGAAACAAAGCGGCAGCTCCCGGGCCGGGCCGGAGCCTCCCGCTCCCAGCACACGTTCCTGCCTGAGCCTGCCCGGCCCTTGTGGGAGCCTGGCATTAACGAGGCTGTGTCATTCCAAGCGTTTCATTAGGAGCGTTCAGGAAAGGCCTGACGACTCCACGTCGTGAGAAGCTGCCCGTGGATGTTTGCGTGGCTGCTGAGGCTCTGCCCTGTGCTTTTGCACTCGGGGGTGTTTCTCTCACGATTTATAGCATAAAAAAGGGCAGAGAATGTGGAACCCAGCCTCGGTCGGTTTTAATTAGGTTACAGATTGGAAGAACAAAGAGCTTGGAGTTGCTGAGGACCACAGCAAGTTCGAACCTCGCTGGCTGTGGCAGTGGTGCTGGGGAGGTGGGGTGGGACGTGCCAGGGATGCTCTTTGCCTGCTCTGCTGGGTATTTCTGCACTGCCCACCTGCCAGCCCCTCCTGCAGCGGCTGTCAGGTGCCCTCGTACCCCTCACTCCTGGTTTTTGACTGAAAACTGGAGTAGGATCCTGCGGTGCCCGTGAGCTGCCCGGTGGCGTTTGGGATGTTGGCGGACCCGAGGGCTGTGCTGTCCTGGGAAGCTGCTGGGAGAGTCTGGCTTGGGGAGCTCTTGGAAAAAGCCAACAACAAAGCAGCTCCTCGGTAATTTTGAGACTCTAAGGGAAGGAGATTTAAATACTGCCAGGAGGTTGTGCCCACATGAAGGGAAACAAACCCGGTTTTCCATGCGCTTTGGTCCAAAGAGCAGCGAGCATCCAGCACAGACCCCCTTTGCTGGAGAAGGACGTCTTCGACGAGGGTGGTTTGACTTCAGAGGCGTATGCACAAGAATGAGGAATATTTCCCATTATTAAATCCAGTTTTATTTGCTTATAACTTTACAGTTAGCTCGGGGGGAAAGCTTTCTGTGGGCAGCGTCTGCTTTAGGTTGAAACTTTGTATTTGGGAAGTTTTGGCGAAAACAATCCAACCACATCTGAGAGCGCTGGGAGGGAAGCAGTCTGCTTTGACATGTTGAAAAAGCCAAATAAAAGGCACGCAAGAGCCCCCTGGCACGCTGGGCTGCACGGATGGAGCGGCACGGCAGGCACCCGGCTCCGAGCCGGGCTTTGCTGGGATCCCGGAGCTCAGCCCCGACCCTCCGGCCCCGTTTGCTGCTCTTGGGACTGGACGGGTCCCAGTGCAGGGCAGATCCTGAGCTGGGCATTCCCGGGCACGTGTGGCATCACCCCTCAGTGCTCCTGGGAAGGGAGGAAGAGCCGGGGTTTTTCTGTGCTCCACAGGGGTCTCTGGGTCCCGTCCCGGGGGGTACTCGGAGGGCGCTGGCCCTGCCCCGCCACCCCTGCGCAGGGCACAGCAGGGTTGGGGTGGGCTGTGCCACAGGAGGCGGGCAGAGACCGGCTGGGCCCTGCCGGGGCCTTGTTTGTGCTGGCCCTCGTGGTGTCCCACTTGGCAGTGGTGGAAAAGGGGCATTTCTCGGGCCGTAGGGCACCTCCCGCCCCGGTCCGGCTCCAGCGCCCTCGAGGAGCGTCAGCTGCACGCCAGGCCTTGGCAGCAGTAACACCAGGAGCCTTTTGAGCTAAGCGTGCCTCGGGAAGAGCAGAGCATCCCCAGGGCGCTGGGTTTGGGATCAGCAGGGCTGAGGAGCAGCAGGACGGACCGGGCTCTCCCAGCACGGCTGCTCCTTGTGCTGGGCAGGTCAAAGGGGCTTTGGTGGCTTCGCTCCATCCTTTGCCCTGGGGACTCTGCCACAGCCTCTTGGGAGCTGGGGGAGCCTCAGGGCAGCTTTGCTGTTCTGCTGCATCTCTGCTGGCCACAGCCGCAGGTCCCATCCCTGGGAATGAATCCCCGAGGGAGCTGCTGGCCGAGGGATCCAGGGATCTGCAGGGGTAGCACTTCCCAGCTGCCAATACCTGGTGGGGAGTTGAGAGTGTGGATGCTTGGGCTGCATCTAAACAGGAGCACATCACTGATATTGGATTCATTTCATCAGTGGAAAATTCTCCTTCCTCCCTCTGCAGCAGGAAAAAATCATTTTCCCATTAAAGCTGGGCTGGGCCCTCCTGGGCTGTGTCCGAGATGTGGCACTGGTGTCCATCCAAAGGGCTCCTGGAGTGAGGACCCATTTCTGTCCAGATATTTATATGGAAATGTGGCAGGGTTATTAAGCAGAGAGCAGTGAATTTATTCTGGTCATTTATTATTGATAGGTAACACGACACTATTTTAATAATGTTCTCTGATCCTGCTGCAGCACAGCAGGGAGGGGCTGCAGCGAGCTCAGGGGAAGCCGAATCTCCTTCCCATGTTGCTGCAACGTGCGGGATCATCGGAGAGCCTGGCTGAGCCCCACTGTTCCCTCAGCTGCCCAGCTTGGTCTGGATCGGGGAGCGAGCAGGGGGCAGCCGGCACAGAGGGTGCTGGACACGGAATCAGAAATTCCAGAAAATCCTGGAATGGTTTGGGTGGGAATGGACCTTAAACCTCACCCTGTTCCACCCCCTCCCCTGGGCAGGGACACCTTTCTGCTATCCCCGGTTGCTCCAAGCCCTGTCCAACCTGGCCTTGTCACTTGGAGATTATCCTCAGCACATCCCAGGAACTCCCGGGTCCCTGCCGTGTTGTCCTTCCAGTAGATCTCGGGGGGCTGAAGCCCCCGTGGGGACCAGGGTTGTGAAATGCCCCTTTCCCTGCCCCCGGGGGCCCGGGGGACTGTGGGCACCGGGCGTGACCCCGGGGCTCTGCGGGGGCTTCCTGGCGACCGCCAGCTCCTGGAGACAGCCTTGGCCCGGCCGAGCCGGCCTTTGTCCGGAACAGCCGGAAAAGCCCTTCTGGGTCTCGCTTGGGTGAGGGGCCGTGGCTGCCCCCCGGGCCACAGGAAGGAGGAGGTGCCGGGGCTGCTCCCACACAAAGCCGGGCAGCCGCGGGAGCCCCGGCCCTGCCCGAGCTGCACTAATCAACTCGTTAATCCTCCTTGCGATAATCACACCCCGCCTGGCCCAAAGGGACCCCTGGCCCTTGCAGAGCTCGGGGCTGGGCTTGGCTGCCCAGCCGGGCATCCCTGCGGGCACCGAGCCCTGGCTCCGGCAGCTCCTGCAGCCGGCGTGGGCACGGACAAGGCTCCGGCAGGGTCCCGGCGGGGCCTTGTTTGTCCCACGGCTCGGCCTCTCCTCCTGCTTGGTGGCTGCTTTGCCATTGTCCCTGTGAATGAGCCACGGCCCTCCAACAGCATCTGCTGCTCGGCCCCGTTCCCTGGTGAGGTGGGACCCCGCTGTTCTGGAAGGATCCGAGATCCCGCTTTCTGTTGGACACGTGGCAGCCGGCCCTGTGGGGTGCAGGTGGTCCTGTGGGGATGTGGGGGATCCTGTGGGGGTGCAGGCGGTCCTGTGGGGATGTAGGGGATCCTGTTGGGATGCAGGGGATCCTGTGGGGGATCCTGTTGGGATGTAGGGGATCCTGTGGGGGTGCAGGTGATCCTGCCAGAATACAGGTGATCCTATGGGGGTGCAGATGGTCCTGTCAGGGTTCAGGTGATCCTGTTGGGGTGCAGGAGGGTGCTGCAGGCACAGGGAGCCCTGACACCCACGGATCATCACCCCAACCTCCACCCCAGCAGCCCTGCCAGGGCCCAGCCCTGGCTCCCTGCATCCCGGCCCCGGCAGCCTGGCTAGGTGCCCCTCAGGTGTGTGCTTTGGGGGCAGCTCCTCTCGGGATGAGCAGGGACCCCCCAGCACTCTCCTCACTGTTTATCCCCACCCGGAGCCGCAGCGTTGCCGTGCAGCTCCCGCGGAGTTTGCTCAGGGTTATGATGTACAGAGGGCTGGAAATGAAAGGGAATATTGTGCCTTTGAAAAGGAGCGGAATCGTGTCTGCTGTGTTAAATTCAGAGACCTGGATGTGGAAAAAAAATGCGTGTGGGTGTGATGAAAAGCTTCCCAGGAGTTCATCCCGTGTAATTGGGCTGGGAGCTCTCCCCGGGTGCGAAATCGCGGCGTTGGGCACGGAGGGGACGCACGAGAGGAGGGACACGAGGGCCGCAGCCCGGGCCGGTGTCTGAACGCCGCCTGCGAATCCCAGAACGGGCCATTAGGAATTAAAGAGATGCTGTTAATCCGAGTTGGAAATAAAACAGGACGCACACGAGCTCGTCTGGTTGGTCTGGCCTGCTGCTGGTGTCAGCTTCAATTGGAATAAACAAGTGTTGCTGGGCTGCTGCGAGCTCCTGGAAGGCAGAGCGGTGCTGGGAGCGCGAGGCTGCGCCACTCCCACATGAGAACCACTTGCCCAATTCCTGCTCATTTTTAAAGACAGGCGGTTGTGAAAGCGAGAGGGTACTCAGGGGTGCTCATTACCACTTCTGCCTTGCAAGAGTTTTCCTCCAGCGCCCATAAAAACCCTGCTCGCTCTCACGAGAGACTCCACATCAAATATTCAAGGCAGATTACACCCAGAGCCACACAGGAGGAGGGGGGAGGGGAAAAAAACCTCCTCTAAACTGTTCGGTTGCTTTAATAAAGGAGCCAAAAAGGTTAAGAAAGAGAAAGGGAGGCGGGAGGGAGGGGAGAGACTCCGTGTTCCTCCCGGGGCAGCGCTGCTGGCGGCGAATGCCAGCCCAGCCTGGGTTTTGAAGTGGGTGCTGCTCCTGCTGAGCCAACTCGGGCCACAGGTTGGATCACCTGAGCCAGGAGCAAAACCCTCGGCAGGGAGAGCTGCACGTGGCTGCTCCAGCAGCTCCAGCAGCTCCAGCAGCGCAGCTTTAATGAAACAGCACCGAAGGGGTGCTCGGTATTCCTGCCCCGGAGCGCTCGGCGGCCCCTCGGAGATGGGTGGGTTTGCTCTGGGTCTGCACAGAGGGACCTTGGCTGCTCCTGCTGCTGCTGGGGGGAG
Organism: Callaeas wilsoni; assembly: GCA_013398955.1. Lineage (NCBI taxonomy): Eukaryota > Metazoa > Chordata > Aves > Passeriformes > Callaeidae > Callaeas > Callaeas wilsoni. Next base: position 9,191 of record VWPU01007274.1, read on the forward strand.
GTTTTGGGTGGAAAAAGGCTGGGTGTGAGTGTCTGTGGAAGGGCTGGGAGTGTCCAGCCTGGCTGATGTGTCTGGCCGGGATGGAGCAGAGCCAGCCTCCGTGGTGGCAGCGATGTGGCTCTGCCTGACAATCCGGGGTTTATTCCGGTGCTGCGGTGTCCCAGTGAAACATTCCAACCCTGCCAAAGCTCCCGAGAGCACGGTTTTGCTCCACAGATAACATCTCCCCCCAAAACACGCTTTGCTCTCTCTCTCTCATGTTTTTCTACCACGTAATTACTTTTCTCCTCCTAATTGTGCTGCCGAGCAGAGCCCTGGCTCGGGGGAGGAGGTGCTGCCTGCGTGAACCCGGGGCCTGTTTTTGGGGAGCTGTGCCATCCGGGCCGCCGGCAGCGGGGCCGTGCCCGGGGCCGTGGGGGCAGCTGGCTTGTTCAAACAGCCTGCGGGAGGCCGTGCGGTGCCTGTGTGGTCTCTGGGCCCTCCCCAGAACCCCGTGTGTTATTCGGGGATGGTTTGTAGTGCCAGTGCTTGAACCCGGCGTGGCCGTGGTGCCGAAGGCAGCCGGGCCGTGCCAGTGCCCCCGTGCCCCGTCCGACTGTGGGGAGATCTCCCGGGCACGGAGCCCCGAGCGCTCCGGCGGTGCCGGGGGCTGCCACGGGGTCTGCGGCTGTGCCCCGCTGTGAGCGGCCCTGGGGGTCTCTGCAGCGGCCGGGGAGCCCCTGCCCCGCTGGCATCGCCCGGAGGGGCCGGGGCTGGCCGGGGCGGGCGAGCGGAGCAGGGGCTGCTCGCTGGGCTGTTTGTGCCACCCCAGTGCCACACCGGGGGACCCCAGACCCCTCTCACGGCTCTCTGCCTCCCCCGGGGTCCCGGCAGGCCCATGGTTGCAGCCCCAATTGCTCGGGATTGTCTCTCCCTTTTCCAGCGCCTCTGGATTTCTCCTCGGCCGGGTTTCCCCTCACCAGCAGCACCCGAGGGGCTGCAGCGGGCCCGGGAGCCGGAGACACCCACATCGAGCACCTCCGACCCCGGAGGGGAGAGCACCCGCCTTGCCTTCCAAAGCTGCCTTCCAGGAGCTGCCCTCCATCTGAGGGGCGCAGGGGCCGGCCGTGCCCAGGGCCGGGGGCTGTGTGGGCACAGGCTGGCACCTGGCGCAGGTGAGATCCCTGTGCCACTGCCGGGCGCGGCCGAGGTGATGGATCCGGGAGCCCGGGCTGCTCACGGGGATGCCGTGGGGGAGATGGGCTGGGAACGGGCCTGGATCGAGATGGCCTTGGAGGTCCCTTCCAGCCCAAAGCGCTCTGTGATTCCATGATTTCCCGCTCTCCCCTCCCACTGCTCACAGCAATGCCCCAGCCCTGCAGCCGGTGCTGGGAGGGCTCAGCCCCCCTCACACCTGGGGTCCCACCCCAGAGGAGTTCGGGGATCAGCTCACAGGGGGCCCTGCAGACCCTTGGTCACCTCAGGGCTCCTCCATGGTCCCTGCAGTGTCCCCCTGGTCACCTCAGAGCTCCTCCATGGTCCCTGCAGACCTCTGGTCCCTTCAGGGCTCCTCCATGGTCACCTCAGGGCTCCTCCATGGTCTCTGCAGTGTCCCCCTGGTCACCTCAGGGCTCCTCCATGGTCCCTGCTGACCCCTGGTCACCTCAGGGCTCCTTGTGGCAGGCAGGCGGTGGCACACGTGGCCCTGAGCAGCACCAGGGGCTGCTGTGGTTTCCTGCTCACATCAGATGGATTTGTGGCTTCGGTGCCTTGGCTCAGAGCTGAGGTGTCCCTGGGCAGGTGGAGCAGAGCTCCCGCCCCCGGCGCTGCTCCCCGAGCACCCTCTGGGCACAAACCCAGCACGGGTGACGGTTCAGGCAGGATGTGGCCGTGGCTTCTTTTTCTTGTCTGTTTTTTTTCCTTTTTAGAGGTACTTTTTCCCATTCAAGCCGAGATTCTCTCTAAAACAAACAAACCTCCGTGGCTGGGCAGCTGCAGGGCCGCTCTGGCTGCAGGTGGGGTGGGAGTGATCCGTGTCCCACTGTCCCCTGTGCTGCCAGCCCCCAGCTGGGGGTGGCAGGGCCACGGGAACGGGGCCAGGGTGCTCCGGGCAGGAGTGACCCTGCCCGGGGCTGCTCCAGGGTTTCTGGTGAGGAAGCGAGAGGTTTTTCTTGGAGGAAGCGGCCGGGTGCTGAGCAGCTCCGTGTCCCCGCTGGGCCCTGGGTGCTGCTGGGCGTCTGACACGGCACCCGGGGACGTGGGACAGCGGGGGGGCCCTGCCAGGGCTGGGGAACGCTTGGACCCCGAGGTCTCAGCAGCTGGGATTTGGGTTTGGCTCTGCTGGGTGGGAAGGTTTTGTGCATGGGGAGCAGGGCAGGCACGAGGCGGGGAGGAAGAGGAAGAGGAGCAGCAGCAGTTCCCTGAGCCACCAGCTGACACGCACAGCGAGAGCCACATCTCCCATCCACAGGCTGCTGGTGAAACACCAGTTTTGAGGGCAAGTGAAATGAATTTTACGACTCTTTTTCCTTGTGGCTCTTCTGCTGGTGCCGTTCCTTGGGGTCCCCCACAGATCCTCACCCAAAATCAGACACCTGCAGTGGCTCAGCTGTCCCTGAGCTCCTCCAGACTTCCCAGCTGGATCTGCAGGGTCATAAAGTCCCATAAAAAGGAAGCCTGGGACTGGGAGGGCTGGGAGTGTTCACCTGGAGAAGAGAAGGATCCAGGGAGAGCTCAGAGCCCGTTCCAGGCAAGCTGGAGAGGGACTGGGGACAAGGGATGGAGGGACAGACACAGGGAATGGCTTCCACTGCCAGGGGGCAGGGTTGGGTGGGATTTGGGAAGGAATTGTTCCCTGGGAGGGTGGGGAGGCCCTGGCCCAGGTCCCAGAGCTGGTGCTGGCTGTGCAGGAGGGACGCTCGGCCCCAGGACTCAGCTCTGGGCACACTTAGGGCACCGAGGCCCGAGGCCTCTTCCACAGGTCCGTGTCAGAAGCTGGTGACACAGGCGTTTCTTGGGATGGTTTTTTATTCCTGTGGTCTTGTTTCTGGTGGAAATTAGTCAGCGTTCCAGGGCACAAACCTCAAGCCACGGCCTCGTTCTGAGCCAGCTCAGCGCTGCCACCATTCCACAAACCACTTCCAGCTTCCTGCAGCCAGCCCCAGAGGGTGATCAAAGGGCAGGAGCAGGGCTGGAAGAGAGGAGCTGAGCATCCCCAGCCAGGCGCTGCTCCAGAGCACAGGCGCTCAGTCCCACATGGAATCCAGAATTCCAGAATGGTTTGGATTGCAAGGGATTTAAAGCTCACCCCGTTCGACCCCCCCGCCACGGCCAGGGACACCTTCCACCATCCCAGGCTGCTCCAAGCTCCAGTGTCCAGCCTGGCCTTGGGCACTGCCAGGGATCCAGGGGCAGCCACAGCTGCTCTGGGCACCCTGTGCCAGGGCCTCCCCACCCTCATGATCCGGCTTTGCCATGCACAGAGAAATTTTTAAAAAGGGATGTTTTTACGGCTGGGATGCTCCTTTTCCTGGAGCTCCTGCAGAGAGGGAGGACACATGAGGGAGCTCTGTAAGGCCCCACCTCCCCAAGCCACGGGCCCCCACAACAGATGCATCCCACTGATTTCTTTCCTTGGTGCAGTTTCCTTCCTTGGGTGGCAGGATGCAATTTGTGTTGGAGTTTGGCTTTCGAGTGAAACTCTTGGCTTGTCACTCTCAAGGCACAACACGCTCCCTAAATAGCAGGCTAAATTTCCCCACCTAGCCTTAAAAAATAAAAGAGTCCTCTGCCAAATGAAAGGACATATTCCAGTATTCTTTGTTGTTGCAACAAATTGGGTGGATACTGTCAGACTTCTGTATTCTGGGAATACTTCCAGAGCCTCTTTTTGTGTGCAAGTCGGTTACCATGTAATTGTCAACTTAAATTGCAGTGTTGGATAACTGAGCTGGGGCTGGAGAGAATCTGTCTCTCTGCGCCTCAGCCCCGGGGCTCTGCTCGCCCTGCGAGCCAGGGGAGGGAGCGGAGGGGGCTGCAGGGCCGGGGGCTGCGCTGAGGGGATTCGGGGTGCTCGTGGTGGCACCGTGGCTGAGCACAGCCCTGCCTGGGCAGGAGGATGCTCATGGCATCCCTGAGGCTGGAGAGGCCCTCCAAGGTCATCGAGTCCCGGCTGTGCCCGATGCCCACCTTGTCCCCAGCCCAGAGCCCTGAGTGCCTCGTCCAGGCCTTCCTTGGACACCTCCGGGGTGGGGACTCCACCTGGGCGCTGGTTCCGTGAAGGTCGCGGCGAGGGCAGGGGACCGGGACGGGGCTGTTCCCTCGCGGCCCTGGGGCTGCGGCTGCGGGGATGAAACAAACGCTGCTTTCGATGCATGGGAATCGTCTTCACCCTCTTCCTTCCCCTTTCAAATTGGCAGCTCGTCCTGTTGTGTTTGTTTTAGCCCGAGTCCCAATGACAATTAGCGCTCCGAGGCCAGATTAAGCTGTTTTTGCTTGTTTTCTTTTTCACTTTGATTTCCACCTCCTCCAAATTCTTAATCCTCCTGAATATTTCATCTCTTGTAAGTCCATCAGTTGAAAGGCTCCCAGCGGGACGTGCGGGCCCAGCTCTGTTCCTGCTGCTCAGCTGGAGCTGCTGCTCGGCGCTGGTTCCCCGTGCAGCGTTCCGGCCCCAAACCGCAGCATCCGCCCCGGCAGAGCCGCGCCGGCGATTTGGGAACCGCGCCGGGCACCAAACGGGAACCTGGGCGCTTGATGAGAAAACAGAGCTCCCCTTGTTCCCACCTTCTGCCACCGCAGGCGGCGTTCGCAGGTGCGAAACCCCTCCTGCGGCCACGGGAGGGAGATCCCGCCGTAAATTTGGGAAGTTTTCGGCGTGAAGGGGTCGGGGTGTTGGTCACGGGCTCCTGTCGGGGGGAGAGCCCAGAGGGGATGCCCTGTGTGAAAGGGGTTTGCTGGGGCGCAGAGAATGGCAGGAGATGGTCCTGTGGAATCATGGAATATCCCGAGGTGGGAGGGACCCATCAGGGCCATCCAGCCCAGCCCCTGGCCCTGCACAGACATCCCAAAATCCCCCCCGGGCATCCCTGGCAGCGCTGCCCAAACGCTCCTGGAGCTCTGGCAGCCTCGGGGCCGTGCCCATTCCCTGGGGAGCCTGGGCAGTGCCCAGCACCCTCTGGGTGGAGAACCTCTTCCCAATATCCACCCTAACACAGCTCCAGCCATTCCCTGGGTCCTGCCCATCTGTTTGTGATTCCCCACCAAAAGCTGCACTTTTGCCTCTTTTCCTGTGACTGCTTCCTGGCATGCTCTGGGACTCAGTGCTGGGGCTTTGCCCTGCACTTGTGCTGTTGACAAAAACGCTTTCTGATGGGGAGCTGGCTTTTTTCTGCCTGTCAAAATGTCATTTTCCAGCTTGAACCAGCTCTGTGCAGGGCTGTCCATCGGGACGGACGCACTCCCGCTCTGTTCCTTCCTCCTGCCTGGGAAGGACAGCTGTGGAGAGGGGGCTGGCTCTCAGCTTCCAGCCTGCGCTGGGCCGTTGTGTCCCTGTCCGGGGGGGTTTTGTCACAGCGAGGTGGCTGCTGTTTGTAACGAGCCCTTTTACCACCCAAACCCCGTCCTGCTCCTCAGTATCCCCTGGTTTGCAGGGATGTGTCTCCGGGAGGAACCCGCTGGCACGAAGCAGCCCTTCCAGCGGGTTCTGTGGCTCCTGCAGAGCTTCGGTGCTCCTCACCTGGTGCGGGTGCTCCTGCTCAGGAGCCCCGAAGTGTCTGCAGGCTGCCTGGGAAGAGCATTCCCTGGCAGCAGCCGGCTCCAGGAGCCGGTGCCAAGGGAGCTGCGGTGGCATATGTTCCCTCTCAGAGCAAGGTTGCACTCCCGGCTCATTAGAAGCTCCTTTCCTCATCTTGGGGCATATGCAGGAGAGGCCGGTGCCAAGCTGGCAGCGCGGAGCGGCTCCGAGAGGCTCCGCAGGAAGTTTTCTCTTGCGCTTCTGCCCTCGGTTCTTGTGCCCCGCACAAACGCAGCCCCGAGCGAGCGCGGGATCCGGCCCCGGGTTATCGCTGCGGACACCGAGCGGGCGCTGGCTCGGGAAGGCCCGGCAGGGTGGGATGGGGTGCGTGAGGAACCCCGCAGCCCCCGGGCGCTCCCAGCCCAGCCCCGATGTCCGCGGAGCCGCATCGGCCGCGGGGAATTCGGCACATTCCTAAATAATGGCTCTGGTGGTTTAGCGGGATCTGTAGCCCATACTAATGGCTCATTGCTGAACCATAAGTGGTTGTGTTATACTTTGGATTTATGGGAGGCCAAGGGATTAATTTCCTGAAATATATGGTCATGATGTTGAGGTTAAATTAAGATCTCATTCAAAAGGATTCTTTTTATTATATTTAATTTGTAACCCCTTTTCTAGAGCCATTTTACAGCTATTCCTCCCCCTCCCTTCAATGTTCAGTGTCATGTTTCCAGGAAGAATCTTATTTCATGCAGACTAAGAGCATTTTTCAGTATAACCTTTTACAGTTCCTCACCGTTCGAGTTCCTCCACTCTTGCTTGTTTATACACAACAAGGTCTTAAATCCTCTCTTGGAAAATAAAGATGTTGATGCAAAAGCAACAAGAGCTTCTGGCAGAGCTCAAATCCATCCGTTCTCTCCTCCTTCCCCACATGCCACCCCCTTCAATCTGCTGGAACTAAAAGCCCTTTTACTTCAGCGCTTGAGCACTTTGATAAAATGCATGTTGAGTAAATCTTACATGACATTTTTACTCCGGGTGAGATGTATATAAAGTCGAGCTGGCTCAGTGCTGGCCTCGCTTCGCCCTTCCCCACGATGCCATTATTAAACTGATAAATTAACTGTGGAAATCGGTGCTGCGAGAGGCTGGAGGTGAGGCGGGAAGGGGATGGGGAACGTGGGAAGGACGAGGCTCTGGGTGCAGGGAAAGGGAACAGGTTTGGGAAGGGAAGGCTCGGGGGAGACCTTAGAGCTCCCAAAGGGGCAAGGGGCTCCGAGAGAGCAGGAGGGGGACTTTGGACAAGGCCTGGAGGGACAGGACCAGGACCCCCAGCAGCAGCCCCACCACCCCCGCGTCCAGCACGGGATTCCCAGCGCAGCCTGACCCAGCAGCTGCCCGGGAAGGAGCCGGAGCCGCCGCGCTCCCGGCAGCTCCTCACCCCAAGCTGTCAGCTCCGGCTCCTGCCGGGATTTTCTCCTTTTCCCCCTCTCCCCCCCCAGAAGTGCTGACGGACACGTTGAGTAACCGTATCTGCTCGTCACAGGCCGCGGTGGGGCTGAGCGCGGGTCAGGCAGGAGCGCGGCGGGTGCTGACTGGCATCCGCGGGCCAGATAAGATAAAAACAACTGATGACAGCAGGGAAGTGAAACAGTCATCTCAGCACTTGGATTTGTGCCCGGCAAAGAGGAAGGGAAAAAAACCGAGGAGGGCCGGTGGGGAGGGGAAGAGGGTGGAATATGGATTAGAATAGAAACTCTGGAAAAAGCTATCAGGAGGCAGCAGATTTGGGTGTTAAATATTTATGAATTAGCGGCACTTGTCGGGTTCTCTGTGAGCTGAGAGTTTCCAGGATGGGAGTGAATGTGGCTGCGATCCCGCCGTGCCAAACTGTGGATGGTGGGAAAAGCAAAGGCAGGGGTGGTGGGAAAAGCAAAGGCCTGGCTGGTGGCAGCCCAGGCAAGGTGACCGGCCCTGGTGGCTCTGGCAGTGCCGAGGCTGGCGGCAGTGCGGGATAAATCCAGATGAGGAGCAGAAAGGATAAATGAGGTGCCATAAAAGTGACTATTATTATTCAGAAAATTCTGCTGAAGAGCATTGGAGTAATTAAATCATAATTGCTTATTACTCAGCTGAAGTGACATTGTAAGTGGCTGAAGGTCTGTGACGAGCAGGGGAAGGGGGGCTCGGCTGTTCCCGTGCTCCGGCTTCTCTGGGGACGGCATGGGTGGATCCCCCAGCAGCCAGGCAGAAATCCCGGCCCTCAGTGAAGGTCAAAAGTCCCCTCCGAGCCTGCAAACTCATTCCCAGTGGGACAGAGAACCTGTGGGTGCTGCAGGAAGGGAGCCAGGAGCAACTTCACCTCCCGGGAGAAGAGGTGCTCAAGCCGACCCAGGTTGGCCGGGTGTTCCTGGAGAACGGCCAGGTATTCCTGGAGGTGAGAATTCCTTGGGGTTAGGCTGACCCGCTAAACCTTGAGAGCTTTAATGGAGCTGTTTCCCACCACGAAACCAAGAGCTGCAAATCCTGTAAGCCCTTAATTACAGAGCAATGTTTATGGAACATGTGCAGGGCTCGGGTACCCGGCAGCGGCGGGGATGCGGAGGCAGGGCTGGGAAGGGGGAGCTTCCCGGGCTCTGCTGCCATGGCAGCATTCCCTTGGCCGGCCGGCCTGGGGGATGAACTGCCTTTTCAGCCCTAGGTAACATGTTGGGAATGTTTATTTTTGTTTCCTCGTTTTTGTTTCAAAGTCACTCTGTGCTTCACTTCCTGAAATGTCCCGAGCCGAGGCCTCGCTGCACTGAGGGACAGCTGAGCATCCCCTCACGGCTGGATTTCTCTCTCACCCATTTTGCTGCCCTGCTGTCCCCCGTGGGCCGGGAGAGCTGTCCTGCCCTGCCCCTCAGGCCCTTCCCCCAGGAATGTCCCGGCTGGAAGGGCAGGATCCAAGCCCTGGCCGCGTCCCACCTTCNGGAGAACGGCCAGGTATTCCTGGAGGTGAGAATTCCTTGGGGTTAGGCTGACCCGCTAAACCTTGAGAGCTTTAATGGAGCTGTTTCCCACCACGAAACCAAGAGCTGCAAATCCTGTAAGCCCTTAATTACAGAGCGATGTTTATGGAACATGTGCAGGGCTCGGGTACCCGGCAGCGGCGGGGATGCGGAGGCAGGGCTGGGAAGGGGGAGCTTCCCGGGCTCTGCTGCCATGGCAGCATTCCCTTGGCCGGCTGGCCTGGGGGATGAACTGCCTTTTCAGCCCTCGGTAACATGTTGGGAATGTTTATTTTTGTTTCCTCGTTTTTGTTTCAAAGTCACTCTGTGCTTCACTTCCTGAAATGTCCCGAGCCGAGGCCTCGCTGCACTGCGGGACAGCTGAGCATCCCCTCACGGCTGGATTTCTCTCTCACCCATTTTGCTGCCCTGCTGTCCCCCGTGGGCCGGGAGAGCTGTCCTGCCCTGCCCCTCAGGCCCTTCCCCCAGGAATGTCCCGGCTGGAAGGGCAGGATCCAAGCCCTGGCCGCGTCCCACCTTCAGGTGAACTTTCCTGATGGGAAGGAAGAGGAGAAGGGCCCGTTGCTGTTGCTGCTGCTTGACTTTATTCTCCTCTGGCTCCAGCCAGCAGGGCAAGGTCCTGCACTGAGAACCAGGTGAGTTTGGTGGGGAAGATACTTGGAAGGATGGAAAAGAGCATCCCTTGTGTGGCAGTCTGGAGGATCACCCCCCCTCTCAGGAAGCATCAGCCTCCAGCGCTCGGCAGAGCAGAGGCGCTGCCGACGTTCCCACCGGGTGCATTTATTTGGATGTTGGAAATCGCTGTCAAATGAGTCACCTGGCAGAGCAGCACGAGCCCCCCACGAGGAGAGCGGCTCTGCCAGGGAGCTGCTGCCAGCAGAGCACTCGTGCCTCAGACAGCCTCTTGTGCGGGGCTCTCCAGAGCCAGCTGAGGAACGGGGCTGCGGCCAGCACTGACCCCTGC
>VWPU01007275.1:0-58864 GCA_013398955.1 Callaeas wilsoni
TAGGAAGGATGTTGAGATGCTAGGGCGTGTCCAGAGAACAGCAACAAGGCTGGTGAAGGGTCTGGAATACAAATCCTGTGAGGAAAGGCTGAGGGAGCTGGGAAAGGGGCTCAGCCTGGAGAAAAGGAGGCTCAGGGGGGACCCTGTGGCTCTGCACAGCTCCTCGACAGGAGAGGGAAGCCAGGGGGGTCGGGGTCTGCTCCCAGGGAGCAAGGGACAGGACAAGAAGACAGTCTTAAGCTGCACCGAGGGTGGATTAGGCTGGATGTAAGGAAGAAGTTCTTCACAGACAGAGTGACTGGGCTGCCTCTGGTGGTGGTGGAGTCCCCATCCCTGGATGTGACTCTCGGTGCCATGGTCTGGTTGACAAGATGGTGTTGGGGTCACAGGTTGGACTCGATGACCTCAGAGGTCCTTTTTAACCTAGTTGTTTTTTGGTTCTGAACTGCCAGCATTTTGCCATCTGTCTCCCAGAGCACAGAGGATTCCTGTTAGGAAATCAAAGAACACTTCTTCTGTCTGAGGGGACAAAACTTGACCATTCAGCAAGAATTCCTGCCAGAGCAACAGTGAAGGGAGGCACTTTCTCGGTTAAAAACAATTGTGGTCTAGGCAAATTGTAAAGAATACCATTAGTCCTAGGTGGGTTTTTTTAAAATGTGGGTTTTTGACACAGGCAGGAGTGATCACAGACAACATACAGGCAACAATAACCATATAAGTCAAATTAGGATGTCATTTTATTTTTTTTTAATCAGGTGATTGTGCCATCACCACACTCTTTTAACAATCTGTATGTATTCAATGCGATGTTCTAAAAAATTTCCATTTCATTCCTGGTCTTAAGAGGAAACTATCAGGACAAAACTGGGCACTGCATCAAACACCATGAAACAGAAGTGATTACAACTTACCTAGGAAGTTATCCAGAGGTGGAACAAACTCCTTTGCCTTTACCTGTTTCAGGCACAACTTGCCAAGGATCTCCAGGCAAAATCTGCCAATGATCAAAGATGCACTGGAAAAACCTGGCTGCCAGTGTTGGATCTCAAATTGGCAGTAAAACCTAGTGGGAAGGAAAAAAAAAAATTAAAAAGGGATGAGCCAGCTACAGGAAAAAATAGAATTGGCTTATTGTGAGTTTCTGCTTAGACAAAACCCTAGAACACCCTAATGGTAGCTAGGAAACTGCTGCTTTCCAAATAACTCTTTAAAGCAGGTAAAAGTGAGGCCAACTCCCACCTGCAGAAAGATCTTATGTGATCAAGTTAATTGGCAATAAAAAGGTAAAATTCAATTCAGATAGAACGGGATATGGAGGGAAAGGTGTTTCACATGTCACAGGAACTGACCTGGTCAGCTTGAGCTCCTTGGGCTATTATAAGCGCTCAGAAGTGTTAATTCAGTGTTCAGAAGCAGCCAAGGTGAGAAATGGAGTGCTTGCACCTGTGAGGAAAGGAACAGGACACAAAACACTATGTACAGTGACAGCCTGTCCTTTATTATGGACCTGTGCAGTGCGGCTCTATTATTATCCAAGCAATTACTGCAGAGAAGGTTCCAGGAGGGGAACACGAACAAAGCCCTGAACTCAGCCAGCTCGGGCCCTCCAGCGTGGGAAAGGCAGCAGTGCAGCAGGACAGACACAGAGGGCTGAAAATTAAACACGGGAAAAACCCCTAAATACTCAAACCCAGCCACACAAGTATGTAAATTATTCTTTTAAGAAGTTAGATTGCCAGTTTAGACTTTAAAAGTTGAGCATCTCTTATTTCATCACTGGTTATTTAAGCAGGTAGCGCGCTGATGCTTTGAAAGAAGCAAAATAAAACATGGCATTTCTTGCAGTTTCTCCATGTGAGGAGTTCCAGATGTGCCCTGTGAAACCTCCCAGTGTCACAGGATACTCCTGAAGTGCATTTTTAAAGAGGGAGGAGTGAAATGGGACACACAAACAAGCCAGAGTACCAGAGGGAGGGCTCTGTACCACACTGAAAAGCTGCGTTTCAGAGGCAGTGTTAGAAAGATCCCATAATTTTAAACGTAGCCTGAGGATTGGCAAGGTGGCATCCTGTCACTAAAGCTCCTTGATCTGGCACGGTGTCCTCCTCTTAAAGCTTCAGGTTGGTACTAAATTTTCTACCCTGCTGCTGCCGGTGACCAACTCTTCCTCCCAGGCTTGCTGCAAAGGAAAATCTTTACTTAAAATGATGGAAACCCAACCTGAAAAGGAAAAGTCTGAATGCGCAGGAGCTGCCACATCTTTCTGGCACCCTCTGCTGGCACTAAAGCCTAGAGGAGCTGACTGCCAGGAAAAAAGGAGTAAATTATCTGAACGGGAGATGTTCTGAGCTGAAGATGTACAGGACAACAGGCTGACAAGCAGTCTGAAAAATACTGCACCTAAAAAACCATCAGTTTGGCTTAGAAACATCACTACAGCTGCAAAACTCCGCTGCTTTGCCAGGATAGGTCTCACAAGTCACAGAGGTGGAAAAAGTTCTCGGTTCTGCTCTTTTGTCCTTGCACTCACATCCTTCAGCCCTGATGGCCAAGACATGTTTTAAGCAGCTTGGCTGGTATATTTCCTGCCCACCACCCAGCACTGTGGTCTGGAATTAATTTTTAAAGGAGGTTTTAAATCTTCTGATTGCCTTTAAGATAGTTAAGACGAATTGGTATGTGTAAAGCTGGGCTTAGTGATAAACAAATACTTTTAGGATGGAATGTATTTTCCAGGCTTTTCGTGGAAGAATTTAATTTACTAAGAAAATCCAGTTACTCAAAGGCCAGAAGTTGATGTTTAAACAGTTCAAAAAGAGTTTATTAAAAAACCTCAGTTCTTTCTGCTCTTTCTGGTTATTTAGGATACCCATGGCTTGTTATCCCAAAGGTTTAGTAACAGAAAGAAGGATGAAAAAAAACCTCCAAATAGTAACTTGCCCAGAGGAAAGGTAATTTATAAAGAACAATGTAATTTACCTAACCACCTACATTTTGCTATTTCCATTTTACGTTTTCATAAGTTTAGAATAAAAAGCCTCCTAGAAATCATAGAATGAGGATGGTTGGGTTGGAAAGGACCTCCAAGCCCATCTTGTGCCATCTCCTACCATAGGTAGGGACACCTTCCACTATCCCAGGTTGCTCCAAGCCCTGTCCAACCTGGCCTGGGACACTTCCAGGGATCCAGGGGAAGCCACAGCTGCTCTGGGAAACCTGTGCCAGGGCCTCACCACCCTCCCAGACAGGAATTCCTTCCCAATATTCCACCTAACCCTGCCCTCTGGCACTGGGAAGCCATTCCCTGTGTCCTGTCCCTCCATGCCTTGTCCTTGTCCCTCTCCCGCTGTCCTAGAGCCCCTTTTGAAACTTGCAGGGGCTCTGAGCTCTCCCTGGAGCCTTCTCTTGTGCAGGGGAACCCCCCCAGCTCTCCCAGGCTGGCTCCAGAGCAGAGGGGCTCCAGCTCTGGGAGCATCTCCATGGCCTCCTCTGGACTCATTCCAACAGGTCCAGGTCTTGTTTTGGGTGCCAGAGAGGTGAACAGAGGACTCCAGGTAGGAATACTGAGTCCAGCTCTTCTCAAAGTCTTTGCATCACTGATCTAAACAACATTAGAACAGAGCTATTGTGGTTTCGTGGAAGTGAACGTGAAAACACACTTAGGTATCTATCTATTGCATCTCTTGTTTTGTCACAGTTTTACAGTTGGGTTTGATGACCTCAAGGGTCTTTTCCACCTCAAATGATTCAATGATTGGGCAACTGCAAGCACAAGTGCAGGCTGGGTGGCGAATGGATTGAGGGCAGCCCTGGGAGAAGGCCCTGGGGGTGCTGTGGGTGAGAGCTGGACCTGCCCCGGCCCTGAGCCCCCCGTGCCCTGGGCTGATCCCCCAGCGTGGGCAGCAGGGCACGGGGGATTCTGCCCCTCTGCCCCGCTCAGGTGAGACCCCACCTGCAGCGCTGCCGCCAGCCCTGGGCTCCAACAGCACAAGGACGTGGAGCTGCTGGAGCCAGTCCAGAGGAGGCCACGGAGATGCTCCCAGGGCTGGAGCCCCTCTGCTCTGGAGCCAGGCTGGGAGAGCTGGGGGTGTTCCCCTGCACAAGAGAAGGCTCCAGGGAGAGCTCAGAGCCCCTGCCAGTGCCTAAAGGGGCTCCAGGAGAGCTGGAGAGGGACTGGGACAAGGCATGGAGGGACAGGACAGGGAATGGCTTCCCAGTGCCAGAGGGCAGGAAGAAATGGGCAATTGGGAAGGAATTCCTGTCTGTGAGGGTTATGAGGCCCTGGCACAGGTTTCCCAGGGCAGCTGTGGCTGTCCCGGGACCCCTGGAAGTGTTCTAGGCCAGGTTGGACAGGGTTAGGAGAAGCCTGGGACAGTGGAAGGTGTCCTTGCCCATGGCAGGGAGTGGCACTGGATGAGGTTGAAGGTCCCTTCCAATCCCTACTCTGGGATTAGAGGAGAGCTCTAGTTCCTTTACAAATAATTAAGTGAGCTAGAATTTAATCCTAACATTCCTCCATCATATTCCTGCTGATCTCAACCACACGTTCGCTGAGTCTGAAATAAATAAAATGTAGTTTCCCACACATCAGTATCCAGCCATATAAAGACATAAACCAAACTTTACATGTGGTACCCCAAGGCTCTTTTGTTGCTTGTTTTCTCTTTGCAATACCCTGTTCAACAGTGCCAAATCACTAATCATAACACAGAACCCAAATCTAAATCCATTTTAGGCAGTTTTGCTCATGTGTGCACTAGGAGTGCTGTATTTTTTGACAGCCCTTGGTATTGAGGGAATTTTATTTTTTTTGCCCAAAGCAGCTTCATTGTCAGGTGGCCCATCGTAGAGGAGTGCACAGTGGTTTTTTTTTTTCTGGTACAGGGTAGAGTAGGTGAATGGTGATCATCTGAAGCAAGGCATGCCCAGCAGGGAGCCATCAGCACGTCATGCACGGCCTAGGAACCCAAAATTCACATTGGAATTTAAGCTCGTTTCAACAAGCATAACAACAAACATCAAAATAAACTTCTTGGATTCCACGTAAAAGGCCTTACCTAGGGATTCACTTCACTTCACTTCACTTCACTTCACTTCACTTCACTTCACTTCACTTCACTTCACTTCACTTCACTTCACTTCACTTCACTTCACTTCAAAAAGTCATGGCAGCCATTTAAGATTTTCCTATGACTACTTAAATCTTTTAAATCTTAAAGCTGTGAGTAAAATACTTATTTAGAACAAGCACAGCTCTATGTCTGAAGTACAAAAAACCATCGCTCATTGCATTCTGTATTTCCTTGGGCTGGTGGCTTACATTCCAGCCAAAGGTTGGGATCTTGGGTTATATTAAGCTCCTGAAAAAAAGCCATGAACGTCCTCCTCTGTTGACAATGGATTACAATACTAAAAAGCAAAAGGTCCATGGATAGCCATATGTTATGGTTGTATCTTCCATATAGAGAAGATTAAAAATAAACCCAACTGTTTTATTAAATCTCCGGCCACTTGCCACAGTGATGTGTTAGGATTTCCCTTGTCCAGCGAAGAGTTAAAGAAGTTTACACATGTATCTCCTTTTCCTGTGGGTTTTAACAAACCTGAGGAGAACGCGAGTAACAAAAAGAACTGGGCGCTTTCTTAAAGTCTCTTCCCTTAGCATTCAGTGCTGCACAGAAAGTGCTGATGTGCTTTCAGACATTGCTCTTCCAGGGGCTGACTGGAATTCAGTCTTTTTGGGTATACTGGAATCCGTGACAGCCCACAGAAATCCCATTTCTGATTGCACAGCCACAGCATTTGTATCAGCATTGCACTGACACCTTGAGAAGAGGCAGGGAGGCAGTACTGGTGTCTTTTTCTAGAGTGAAATAAAAAATTCCTCTCTTTTCTTAGGCCAAGTGTGTGCTTTGTGTGCTGCACCACACTCAGGTCCTGTTATCTCCCTGGCAGGTTCAGTGCAGTACACTCCCAAGCACCTTATTGCAGATTGCAGCACTCCTGACTCACAAATCTAGCACTGACCAGATTATAAAAAGACAATTTAGGTAAGTTTCTGTGGATTTTGAAAGAACCTAAAGGACTGTTGCCATTCTACAGCTCAAGGGTGAGAAATACCATTGCACTGGCAATTCTAATGAAGTGGAAATGCCAGGTTACCTTAAAAAGAGGTTTTCTTTCTTTATCTCAGTCTTCAATGTCTACCTTGATAATTTGATATCAAGTTCCTCTATCAGTTTGGCTGCCTCTTCATTCTTGAAGTTCATAATGGCATTAAAAAATCTTGAAAACTTTTATAGCAACCAAAGTAATATAACAGAGACAGGATTCATTTACCATTTATCCCAAACATGTTGCACAACTGAAAACCCTCTGGTGCCTCAGTTCTGGGCTTTTGTTTGCGAAGCTGTTTGCAAGGACCATACACCTTAAAATTCAGAAATTACATGAAATGTTTCTAATTCCCAAGGAAATTCCGAATTCTGTTAAGAAGGGGTTCACACACAAATCTTTAGTGACATGCTGCATATGTTATTCAGACCATGTTTATAAACAGACCATTCAGATTTGCTGTCTTCTACTTCTGTCCCACATTTTCCACAATGTTCTTGTTTCTAATCTCTACAGAAATTATGGACTTACTTTAGAAGAAGGTTGGCTTTCCTAAGGGTTAATCTGCTAAACTAAAAAAAGTCTACCCTTATACCCTTGCAGTCAAATCAAGACAAAATAGTGTTTTACCCTAAAGGCAGGATCCAGAACTACCTGGCAGAATTTCCTCAGCAACTTCCTTCCATCTGGGCTAGTGGCTGGTTTGCTGAGTTTTCCAATTGCTGGATCAAAATATCTAAAGAAGACGTTTATTTTTATTCATCTAGTTTGAACTCTGAGAGTATCCACTTCCCCTGCAAATTTCCACTTGGTTACTTTTAAAAGAAAACTTTGCAAAATTTGACATTTAAGCAGAGATTCAAATAACAGAATGTGGCTAATTTCAATATAGAATAACTGCTAGAAGTCTGGGGAGGCAAAGGATGGCTTTTTGTTTGTTTAGGGCATGGATTTTTTTTTTTTTCCTACAAACACTGATTTAACGCGCATTTTTCCATGTTGCACAAGGTTTGGGGCAACCTGGTCTAGTGGGCAGTGTTCCTGCCCTTGGCAGGGGGGTGGAACAGATGATCTTTAGGGTCCCTTCCAACTGAAACTATTCTGAGAGTCTATGATTTTTAGGCTTTTTCAGGGAAATAGGCACTTTAGGCAACTTTGCTACCAAGAATTCTTCTACTCCACCCTGCTATCTCGAACTGCCCTTTGAAGTCTTGCTAAAATCGTTTAAATAAGATAAATCCTGGAGGAACCTGTGAGCTACATGGGGCAAGGTAGGTTAATTTATTATAAGGCACCAGAAGACAAGCAAATATACTGAACTTTCACACCTGTATAAATCATTCAGTTAGCAGCAAGCTGTGTACACAGCTAATAGCAAATTGAGCCTGTCAATTTCAACGATTTCAGGTTCATTAAATTTCAGAAAAAACAGAAATACTCACTGGAATCACAAGACTGGATATGGCCCATCACCTTCTGTTTATGTGTTAATTTTACCTGTGCAGGCCAATGAAATAATTTAGGTCCTGAAGCTGTGAGAGTGAATCTTGCCTCTCTGCTCTTACGGTGAAGAGAAGGCCCACACAGAATATCTGCACGGCAAGAAATTGCCTTTCTCAGCGTCGCGGTTTGACACTCAGATGACCAAATATTTTTGTTGCAGGAGTTCCAAACTCCCGCCTGGGGCTGCCCGAGGAAGCAGAGTTCAGCAGAAGCACTTGTATGCACCACTGACATCCTCAGAGTGTCACTGTGGCATCTCAGCATGGATCTGCAGCCCCAGAGGCTTCTCACCATCTCTTCCACTTCATTTCGAGCTCAGCCGCAGCTTGGAAGCAAAAAGCTTCATTCCATACAGTGGGAATATTTACAACAAAGGTTAAATTAAAAGTTGAGAAATATGTTTGTAAAGCTCTGAGCAGGATCCGGAGGACAATCGCTTTACCTGAATTGTAAGTGAACTTCCCCTGGCATTTAAAATGGAGGTGGCTCATTCCTGCCACACAGGTGGAACCAGCCTGACTTAAGAGTGGCTGAGATTCATGGAATATAAAAATCAGAATAAAATCCTATCTGAGAGACCTTTGTTTCAGTAATTAGGGTAAGGTGCAGTCAATTTTAGCTGTAAAACAAACCAGTACAGGACAATTCCACCTGAACAAAGGGAAATAGGACTCAAAACTGGTGAGAAAGTCTGTCTTGTACCTGTTTGCTGAAAAAAGTAGTATCTGAACCAGCCCAGTTCGGACAATTCTTCACCTTAATGGCTGGACCACCAGAGAAAACTTCCTGTTGACTTTGCTTTTTTATTTTACAGATCTCAGCTGCAACACAGGAAATACTATTTGTCTATCAAACTATGCTTCCAGAGATATCCAGAACATTATTATATAATTACTGATCGAAAAAAAAAAGAGGCTTATATCTTCAGAACAGAACAGAGCAAATTAAATGTCTTCTCAGTCAGGAATAGCAGAAGGGCCAGGTTTCTTGTTGTGTAGGTGACAGAAGCAGCAAAGTGAGGCACAGAAAGCCAATCTTCAGGCTTTAAAGACCCACAGCTTCCCTTCTGCTCGCCCCAGGCAAATGTCTGACATTTGGGGTTTGAATGACAGTGAGAAACTGCCTTGAGGTTACACATTTTGTCGCTAGAGGATGATGTGCTTTGTGAATTCTCCCCTCCCTCCCAGTTTCTTCCACTCCCCGGCTGGCAGGTCTGAAATAACATCCCCAAAAGGAAGGACATGGGGCAATGAGGAGGGAAGGGGACTGAAGAATGACTCCTTTAGGTTGGCCAGAGGTCTGAACTGCCATAAATGTGTGCAATTTTTTCACATCAAGGCTGGCACTCTCCAAAACTGGACTTCAACCACAGCAAAGTTTTAATGTCTTCTTTACCATAATATCACCCACTGGTACAGTTTCACCTTCTTCATATGTAGGAATGATGACACTGACATTTTCCACAACACTCTGGTAAAGTTCCTCCAGCTCCAGCTGCAATCCCAGCAAAAAATGGCCCATTTTGTTCATCATCAGTATGGCTTTGGTATGTTCTGCAATAGCCTGTGTCTGTCTGTACACAAACTCCTTAATAAAATACAAGCAAAATTAAAACTTGTATTATATATGGGCAAGACCTCTAATCTACTTGATAAAGTGGTGAGTGGGAAAGTCAAACTGCTACCAAAACCATCATTCTCAGTTGCCTGTACTCTTCTAATGGAAGAAGAGAGACAGGCAGCTCCACTCTGTGGGACTTTTTTACTGAAATATCGACTTTATTTCCTGCATTCCTACATTATTTCCTTCATTCCTACACACATGTATTTCCTCTACATTCAACCCACAGGTTGGATATGAAGTGCTACAATCTCCTAAGATACAGGAAAGGCTGTGGGCTAAAAATGCATATCAGAATTCACATCATCAGAAGTTAAACTGTTAGAGAAACAAGCTTCTTCCATCACTTCCATCTTTTTTTCTTAAGAAGAAGAAAGTAAAATACACTGAGTTCTTGCCAGATGAAGAGCATATTTACCTGAAACAGTCAGTCACAACAGGGGCACCATCAGCGGCAGGAGGGTTGCTGTGACTTGAGAGAAGAAACTGACATGTCCAGGGAAGTCAAGTCATTAAGTTAACAAGAAAACCCAAAGCATCCCTGAGCTGTCTGATGAAGGCCAAGGTGCTGTCTGAGCATTTACAATACATAGAAATTCCCCTGTAAGAGAGGAAAATAAAAATAATAATAATTTTATAATGTTTCATTTTTTGCCGATTTCAAAAGTTGCATTGGTCAGGCAATTATTGTGCCAACACTGTTAAGAGTGCCAATACTTGTTAATATACTTCAATATTTCAATTTCTAATGCTATTAGGATCTAAAATTCTGCTTTCGGTGCAATTAATTTTTATTCTTGTTCAAAACCAACACCTTAAGATGATAGTCACAGCATGACATCACTGTGAGACACTTGTAGAGCAATGCTCCAATTCACTTTAAATTTTATTCACTTTAAAACTTTGCAGTTGCAGACATCAGAGATAGAGGAAATAACAAGACAGCCCTCCACAGTAAGAAATCCACTAAAAATGAAGGATACTACTAAGAAACTCTCCAAAAGCATCTTCCTCCACACTAAGGAGCAGGTGAGAATGGTCAGTAGGTACCACCTAAAAGCTCTCCCTCAGAATTGCCCAGATTGCACCCTGAGGACTGTGAGCTTCTGTTCTGTAGTGCACAGCTTGAGGCACATGTCAACTCAAAAAAGA
Organism: Callaeas wilsoni; assembly: GCA_013398955.1. NCBI lineage: Eukaryota > Metazoa > Chordata > Aves > Passeriformes > Callaeidae > Callaeas > Callaeas wilsoni. The sequence goes on from VWPU01007275.1 coordinate 10,393, forward strand.
TCTGGCAAGAAGCAAGGCTTTCAGCAGAGCCCCCTTCTGTCTTCAGATTTTAAAGAAAAAGAAAGGAAGAAAAGATACGAACAGAATTTACGTAGACTTGATTGTGATACATCTTTCTTGCTCTTTTTCTGTATGTCTGTGAATCAGGTTCCTCAAGCTCTGGCTGAAGAAATGATGCTCTACACACTGAGGAGCCTGACAAGGTTGATTTGTTCTGTTCTACTGCGAAATTCACCCCGAGGGGGAGAGGAAATAAAATTAAAAATCAGCTATTGCTTTCTTTCAAAGTATACAGACATTGATGTGAAGTTTTAAAGTTTTACTGTCGTTAAATTCAAAACCTAAAGAGGGAACGAGGTTGTTCACGCTTTTAAGCTTAGTATTACAAATATCCATTCACATTTTTGGTGTGTTTGTGTGAGTACAAGGAGTGGAGGCATAACTTAAAATACAGCCCTGGTTTTGTACCACGAAATGTCAACCACCACAGAAAACGAAGAATCCACTTGCGGAGACAGAACAGCTCATCCCTTCCAAATGTTCCAGGAGGGTTTGGTGCACACAGCCGAGAGCTGCAGCTCTCACCAGAGCTCCATCCTTCTCCTCTCCTCCCACCTCTGCTCCTCGCCGTGCCAAGCCCTGCTCCTGCTCCAGCTCCCCATCTCCCAGGACGAGAGCCCTCCCAGGTGAGCCCCTCTTCCAGGCCTCCAGCACACCCTGGGTCTCCTCCTCTTGGAGCCAAAACACCAGCTCTAGGAACTGGTGGTCGATCTCAGCCAAAAACCTCTCAAAAAACATTAACGAGCCAAGTGCAGAATTTTCAGAGCCCCCCTTTCACAAATTGTATCGCTGAAAGAAATAGTTCTTATTTATAAGAATAGTTCTTATTTCCATAAATCTTCTGTCTCTTGCTAAGAGTATTTTCCCTCTTTCAGCTTGTAGAAAAAAAATGGAAAAAACCAAATCTTGACCCCTGAAGTGCTGGTATTTATCTGTTAGGTACATGGGACACCTTATCAAAGGCAGATGAGATGTTACTAGTCTTGGCCTGTCTCAGTCTGGCACAAGTCACCTGTAGGTCACAGGAGCACCTTTAACGTGTCTATTCCTGCAAATCCCTTTAATGCAGGAAGTGCTTCACAGGGACAGGGAAAAGGACAGACGTGTGAGGAAATAATGGTAGGGAATAGCAATCTAGCAAACACAGAAATCTCGTATTACAGAAGTGGTTTGTACTTGTTGATCAAGTGAAGAAAAAAACACCGCAAGAAACACCTAAACAGCTTCCTTGTCTGAGCTGGAGTCACAAATGGCTGAAAAATCAAATTAAACATGCATTTATACTGATACATCAACAAAAGTTTCCAACACAGCTGGCATGCTAATAAGCACATCTTCCTGCATGGATAAGATATTAATTTAAAATATCAACCAGCCCAACTCAAAATAGAATTAAATATTAGAGACAAAATGGGATTTTTTTTGACATGAATAGATACACTGCGGATATAAATTACTGCATGTTCTCGTACTAACTTTGGATCTTTAGTTCAACTTTTTAATTGTATGTTTTCTCAAAAATTGGTTCTCATTAAAATAGCCAAGTCTGCTTGGAAATGAGAAATATCTAAGCAGCAGCCTGGCCTCTTCACCCCAAAATGTATTATTTCCCCACCATCCTTTTCATTTATAGTTTCTTTCCTACTTAAAAGTCTGCAGAAAACAACCTAGCAACCCCTCCTTCTTTTGCCACCAATGACAATTTAGTACAAACAAGACAATTTTTAGTATATGTTTACAATTTTGTCAGTGATTCACCTCATATGAAGGTACGTAATTCCTGAATTTGACCTGTTAGGTTATTCTTCAGCTTAAGAAACAATGATATTCCTTTTCTAGAAAGTTCTAGGGTGTCCTGGCACACAAAGTCTCACTTAGAGCAACATTTACATACTTCTTCCGAACCTTGAACTATTTCTTTCTTCTCTTTCTTTTCCATTCAGAGAAAATGGCACCATTGCTTTTCTTTTCTACTTTTATAGTTTTCCTTGTTTATTAAGTTGTGCTGTATAAAATCAGTACTCTTAGAAAGAATTAAGGATAATGCCAGAAGTGTGCTAGATATACTTATTTAATAATGTTAATAAATACCTACGTGTTGAGAAATTTACCTACCTGCTCTTTGTCCTTGTTAATTATACACTTTCTTAATGGTAAAATTGAAATTTATGCCTGATAAATATTTAACTATCAAAAATATTGCATTTTGAACTGAAACTTTTTCCATTGTCTTCAAGTTTCCACCATATTTATACACAGAGGCCACACTGTGGTTTTCTTTTGGGACAAAGAGCAGAGATGGTCACATTTGTTTATTTCTACCTCATATTTTAAGCCTCCAACATGTGTCTACTTACACTAATTCTAAATGTAAACATCATGGACACATTACTCCAAAAGGACTGGTTGTTATCCTGTGGCAGGAACTTCAGGATTATGTATCAACAGATGCTATTCACTTCCAAATATCTCATTTTCTACTTCATTTACAAAAATGCCAGAACAGGTCTGGACATATATGCTGCTCTAAAAGAGAGAAAGGCACTTGGCATCACAGTTTTTTTGGTCATAAACACAACTGGAAACACAAATTCAGATTAAAAATTAACGGCGACTTTAATTTTAAGTGATTTTCATTGAAGAGCTGTTACAGGATTTCTGTTCTGCTGTGTCAGTCAGCAACCAGATCAAAGGTACCTTGCCATGAAATGCTTGCTGCAGAGGGGTTAAGAGCCTCTGTGTGCTCCAACAAGCAAGAAATTATTGAGGTGAAAGCAATATCTGCAGAAGAGAGAAACATCACCTCATTATTACAAACAGAACTTCACTTTTTTTCCAAAACTCTAAAGTTTCATGGCCAGTACAGGCAGAAAATGACTTTCCTTTCTTTTAACTTCTAGATGGCATTGTTTGGGTAGCCCACACTGCAGTGCCACCAGTAATGACTCCAGACTAGACTCCTTCTTCTTCTGCAGGGCATCTCTTCCTCTTAAAGATGTTGAAATTCTTTATGTAACGAACCATTACATGCTTGAATCTTACGCTTGAATTCATGGCACAAATTTGTGGGCAGAACATACAGGAATGTTCTAATCCGTGACCTGCCCTAACCAGGTATGCTCCCCACACCTGCAAAAGAATGACAAACAGAGAACCACCAACACCCTCCCTACCTGTCCACCTCCTCAGAGTCACAGCAGACTGTAAATACCCATTCCTGAGAAGGGAGAAGGTGAGAAATGAAGTTGTTGTGTCCTGCAGTGTGGTGGGAACTCCTGTGTCTTCTCCCTCCCAGCTGCAGGGAAGGAGGAATATGAGATTTACCACAAGGCACTGGTCCAAGGCCTTGTTCTTTCCAAACAGAGCATTATAAAATATGCTGCACTGGAAGGGACCCACCAGGAACATCCAGTGGTGCTCCAGGCCCTGCACAGACACCCCAACACTCCCACCCTGTGCATCCCTGGGAGCGTTGTCCAAACCCTCCTGGAGCTCTGGCAGCCTCGGGGCCGTGCCCATTCTCTGGGGAGCCTGGGCAGTGCCCCACCATCCTTGGGAGGAAGAACCTTTTCCTGATATCCAACCTAAACCTCCCTGGCACTGCTCCATGCTGTGATGGTCACTGCTCTGCTCCAAGGGCCCCCGCTGCAGTGGGCTTTCCCTCTGAGGATGTTTAGTTTTGATTCCTGGCTTGGAGCTGGTAGTCAGTGCTGTAACCCCTCATTAGTTACCTTTAAAAACGAGTTAAATGACTGATCAGTTCCCTGTTGGAACGCAGGGATGATACTAAGTCCCTTTAAAAATAACTTGCTGTCATGGAAGGCACTAAAGTAATAACAGCACTTCACGTTTCTAATACAGACTTTCATTTGAAAACGTCTTTTAGAAATATTAGGTAATTAAATTGTCAAGCACAGAGTGAGTGCGTGAATGACTTCACTGAAAAGCACCAGCTTCAGGGACCAAGCTAAGGGAACATTTATACAGTAATACTTCCTAAGAACTGAAGGTCAGGAAAGATGACTATCAAATCAAGCATATTAGTATATAAAAAGCGCTATGGGTGGGGTAAATGGTTGTATCAGCCATACAGAATGAAATATCCTCTTTAAAACCCCTGTTAGCCGTGGGCGTGGAAAAATGCTGCTGTTACTTTCCACATAGCTGCTTAAGGAGAACTTGCAGGGCTTGCCTTAACTGGATAAAGTTTAATACAATTAAATAAGTTTAAGATAACAAAATATCTTAAGACAGCATGCACTCAGGGAGGGGCAAAATGCGGGAATGTGGAAATTCTGGCCTGCAGGGGTTTTTTTAATTAAACCGCAATTTCAGTGGTCATATATTCTTGGCCAGGAGTTCAGAATTACGTTGCCCTCAAGGGCATTGTTCGTTTTATTAAAAAGCAGGTATTAGTTGCACCATACTCCTCAAAGCAGTACCGTAACAGAGGAAAAGCTGGATCTGAGAGCTCCAGACCATTGGCCTGACAATTAACAACTTCACTTTGAGCAGGCTGTAAGCCCAGTGTGTTTGCTGCCTTGTCAGCACCTGTATTCAAGACGAAATAACCTATATGACCAAAGTCCTTTACTTGGCCAAGAAAGAGAAGGGCTCTTTTACTCACCTCCTTCCCCTGAACAAGAGGAAATGTTCACAAGACACTTCTGTGTCAAGTTTTTCCTGCCCAAAGGTGCATTTTTCTTTCAGCATTATATTCGAGAAGTTGTGAAGCAGATATGAAATAGCTTCCTTTAAACAACCTGGTTGTGTCACAGCAAGGGGAAAGTACTGTTTTGTTCTGAAGAGCTGAGCAGCACTTGTGGGGCCTTGCTTGTGCAGTCTGAACTTTGGTTCTGTGTTGTGGTGAATGAACCAACCCAAATAATGTCCAGGGGGCCACAGAGCCCAGATAAAGAGGTTTGGTGGGCTGGCTCCAAAGGGTAAAAGCCTCTTCTGTGAGGATGGCTTCTCCCCGTGAATTCCCGTGACCTGATGTGGGCTCGGTCTAATTGGCAGTGGACAGACACCCCTTGTATCCCCCAAAAGAATGTGACCAGACCTGTCCTGCCCTTCCCTTCTTCCTACAGGTCACTGCTATGTCATCCCCACCCCCTTCCCTGTATCCCTTTAAAGCCCACGCGGGGTACCATCTCTCTCTCTTCGCTTCCGATCCCCTTCGAGGGAGTTCCTACAATAAACCCTTGGAACACCGGCCAAAGGGCCACCTCTGCTCATTTGTTTGTGGTCATGCTTGGGCTATCTATAAGCCCCAGGCACGCTGGGCTACGTGCCTTCCACCACCCGGGCTAGGGACCTAGTCAGCGAGGCACCGAGGTGCCACAGGGGGCTCTCCCTTTGTGTTGGGCACACCTGGACAAGCTGCAGCTATCCCAGCCCGGCCAGCATGCTGGTGTATTAATATAGTTCTGTGCACAGCTCTTTGTCAGCATGAAGAATCCTTTCTGAAGACTTGATGGCTGGTAACAAAACCGGCTTTTCCTTGTGTCTGCGTGCATGTAAGTACACAATTTTTGGACCATTTTGTAGAGCTGGTGCTCAGGCACAGTCCTGTACATAACTGAAATTTATTTTCCTCTGTTTTTCATTCCTTTGCAATTTACGTCAATCTGTGCAGGAAAATAAATGTTACAGCAGCATTGAAAAGTTTCCAAGCTAACATGTTCCTGGAAAAAATCACCCAGTGTACACCGGCATGCCATTTTCATGGGCATTTTATTCTTTGTATGACCTCCTTTTCATTTAAAAAATGACAGGTCTTCCACAAAATGTCTTTCAGCTTGTTCACTACCTACAAAAACCTTCTTACAGGTGCTAACCATTCCTCTTCCCACATTTGGTTTTGTTTTTGCTAAAAGCATGGTCTTTTGTGTTTCTGGAGCAATTACTGTCCTTATTCTCTCCTCCACGGCATCGCCTTCAGCCCTGGATGTGGAGAGTGCTGTACTGAACCCCCTCCTGGCTGTATCTTCAATCAATATAATCATCTAAATTGTTCCTGAAGAATGAAAGGGCTGCATGCAATTCAGCACACATTTTAAAGGCAGAAGGGAAATTGAAGAGACATTATTTTTGTACCTGCCTTCTGCCAGACTTGATTTTTTTTAATATGCTGGGGTTTGCTTAGGAGGAGAATCTAAAATGATGCTGTGTAAGTGATCAATTGTTCTGTGTTTAGGGCACTGCAAATAAGAGCAGAGCAACAATTCTGGAGGATTGGTAAATGTTGAAAAGAGAGGTTTGTCAAAAGGCAGCTGAGGCTTCATGAGGAGAAGTTGGTTCAGACTGTACCCAGTATTTTATCACCATTTTACAGGGGGTACAAATATGTTACTGAATAAGGGCTCTGTCCACTGTCAGAGCCCTTATTCAGTAACATATTTTGTAACATATTCAGTAACATATAACGGTTTAAAAATTGCTTGCTAGTTAACACCTGTGTGGCAGGAGATGCCGTGATGGAATGAGGGGGAGCCATTCATGTCCAGCGTTTCTCAGAGTTTTAATCCATTTTCACTTACCCAGTTTTGCACTGGATCCGCCCTTTCTCACAGACATATTCAGATTTTTCCTGTGCATTTCATTTTGGTCTAGGTTCTACTTTCTATTCCATTCAGATAGAAAGGTTTGCCTTGCTCTGTAGTGCGTGGAGTACTTGGTTTTCCATGCCTTGCCTATTCAAATAAATTTTGATAAGATTCAATGGTTTAGAGGATGGGTGTATCTGAAGTTTATTGGTACATGGGCTTGTGTGGATAGGCAGCACCCTCTCTGGCTATCACCCAGGGTAGCCAAGCAGAAGACAACTCAATCATCATTACTTTGTAGTTTCCACATCAGTGCTGCCTCAGATCTTGAGAATTCTAAGTGCATCTGAAGAGCTCAAGTCTGCCTTCACATGCTCGTACAGAGGATTTTGCCCTGAACCATTCAAATTTGAACCCTTCCTCGATAAAAATGGCCCAGCCTTAGCTTAAAACATATTTTATTTTGTAAATCAAATACATTGACTATAGTATTTTCCCGTTCACAGTATTTTCTCATTTTCAGTATTAAAACACTGCAGTTAACCAAGATCAATCTGCAGTCTATCTATTTTATTTAATTGCATTTCTCTAAACCTACCACTAACAACTCTGAGGGATCCTCTAAATACAGAAGATTTATCCACATTTCAGTAGATTACCTGTTTGGATTTCTAGTAATGATGCATGAGAACTAAAAAACCCACAACTTTATTGCTGAGTGAATCTACAACAAAATCTTTCACTGTTATAAGATACCTGACAGGGGCAACAGCTTCTCTTCAGCTGTAATTCACATACTAACAGGAAGCAGTCCTGCAGATTTTTCATCAAGGAAGTGCTGGATCTCAAAATACACAAAATATTTACCTCAGTAATGCTCAAAATAGTACTGTAAATCTTCTGCTTTACAACACCTCTGTGCAAATAAAAGTCTGTGAGCTGGATGGGCTCATGGAAGCAAAAAGGTACCTGACCAACATGGTTGTGGTGGTTTTGCATGGGTTGATTTTTGGTGAGGAGGGAAGAAGGCAGCCACGGAAGTGGTTTTCTGTGAGGAGCTGCTAAAAGCTTCCTCCGTGTCTGGAAAAACCAATCGCTGGCTGGCTCTGAGAACAGGCACACTGCTAGGCCAATTAGAAAAGCTGGCAACATCTCTACGATAACTTATTTAAGGAAGGAAAAGAACGTGGGAAGCTCTCTTTCTTTGCTGCCTCCGAGGAGTGGCAAGGGGCCCGCCGGGCCGGGGTCTGCTGGGCCAGGGCCCTTCCCAGCGGGGTCAGGGCCCTTTCTGATGTGGCCACCAGGCCCATGCCACCGGGGGCCATCCCAGCACCGCGAGATGCCCCAGTGGCTAAGGCTGGGAGTGGCCACATGGCTGGCACTGTGCGGCCAGGGCTGCTCCATGCGGTCGCTGCCAACTCCACATGGCTCGCAATGAGCTTCACTTGCTTAGCCACTTTTAGCCAGCCATGCTGAGGACAGAAGGGCAAAAGAAGCGGTGACAGTTTTCTCTTTTTCGGCACCCTACATGAGGAAAAGCACTGAGTGGAGCTGGCGGCCGGCTTGTCCTGGTGCAGTGCCGGCAGGGACCTCATGACCAGCAGCGAGAGGCATGGCGAGCAGTTCTCTGATGCTGAGCCCAGACGGAATCAACTCTTCANCTTGATGCTGAGTCCGGACGGAATCAATTTTTCAATGCTGCAGAACTCTATAAAAACTTTCCAATTGATAGAAGTTCAGAACAAACGAACCTACGAACACCAATTCTCTCATGACATGTCAGAGAAAAGAAAAAGGTGAAGACATTTCGCCGTGCGGCGGGCGTTGGCTGAGAAACTGCTGCTAGTCCAGAAGTGCCCCGCGTAGGAAGGGACACTCTGTAGTACATTTGCACTTCGCAAGCTGGCTTCCTCACCCGTGTGATGGGATGCACGTAGCCACAAGCGCACGGGGCCAGTAAATAGCCCAGGTGTAGCCAGAGACGAACGAGGTGAGGCGGCCCTCGCTCGGAATTCCAAGGGTTTATTACCAAACTCCCTCAAAGGCGTCCTGGCACGAGAGAGCGAACTTCCATTCTGGACGCATTTAAAAGGGGTACAAAAAGGGGGTAGGGTAACACAACAACAACCTATGGGGAGAAGGAAAGGGAGGAATGGAGGCTGGGTTACATCCTTTTAGGGGATACAAGGGGCGTCTGTCAACTGCCAATCAGACAGACCGGACCTGCATAGGATCACAAGAATTCAATGGGAGAAACCTTTCTCATCAACCTCACGGGGGAAATTGGAGCTGGCCCACCAGCAGGTTTCCTCTTTACCTGGTTCTGTGGCCCCCTGGCCGCCACTGCTGTTGGTTCAGCCACCACAACAAAGACAGGTGAAGAGAAAAACATGGCAACACCAAGGTCAGTGCAAAGGAGGGAGGGGGAAGAGGAGGTGCTCCGAGTGTCAGAGCTGAGGTTCTTCTGCAAGCTGTGGCGAGAACTAGAGTACAACAAACTATTTCCCTGTAATTCATGATGTGCATGGGGGGATGCAGAATTTACCCGCAGCCCGTGAGAAGAATGGTTCTCATGCTGGAGAGTGTGGATGCTGAGAAGCTGTGATCTGGTGAAAGGCTTGAACAGAGAGAGAACCCTTGCTTCCAGAGATACAGGAAGAGGACCGTTGCCTTTATAGTAGAACAGCTCATCCTTAAAATTACACCTCATGAAGCAATGGCCCACAAGAAAAGCAGCTGTGGGAAGACAGCTTTGCTCGTGGGAGGGTCTCACGTTGCAGCAGGTTTGGGTAGGACTGCTCTTGTGAAAATTAGAACCACGGTGGAAAAGTTCACAAAGAACTGTCTCCTGTGGGAAGGACCCCATGGCATAGGAAAAGAGACTTCTCTCCCTAAATGAACTGAAGAAGTGACAAACTGACCAAAAAACCCCATGTTTGTCTCCGTGTGCTGTCGGTGGGAAGGAAATAAGGGCTGGGGGGGCGGGGGAGGGCCTGTGGTGGGATAGGGAAGGTGTTCTAAAGGTTTATACTCGTTCTCTTTACCCTCTTTTAATTCTGTTAATAAGCTTTTCTTTATACTTTCTTAAAGTCTTGAGACTGTTTTGCCATTAAAGTGTTTTCTCTTAATCTTTATCTCACCCCATAAACTTCTTAAGATTTTTCTTTCCCCTCCTCTGCTCAACTATAGCAGAGGAATATGAATCCATGATTTTTCGTGAGTGCACTGGCCTTTGGCCAGCATCCAACCCACGACTGCGGTGTTAAAAAATCTGCACAACTGTTGCCAGTAAATCTTGTGCAGAGCAGAAAAAGTCCAAAATTTTTGATTTTCAAGAGTGGGAAAAGAAAATCATGTTACTTGTAAATGGAAGTTGTATGGCATAATAATTTTTGAAAATCAGTGAGTAATTTTAACTCCGAACATTTGGGATTTTCCAGGGTAGCTCTGAAAGTTTCCTTAGTCTGTTGGCATAGTGTTCTTTTTTAATTTGGAAATCTGTTTCCTTAAGCAGCATTTGTGTTTGAACCCTTGACTATGAAACTTAATTTAATCTTGATAATCAGAGTATATAGCTATAGATTGTGTGACTTTAACTTTTCTTTCCCGAGTAGGCTTTTTTCCCTAACAGCATGCCAGTCCTTTAAAGATATTAGTTGGAATGGTGATGAATTATTTTACTGCTTTTTTATTATTAACTCTTTCTTTTTAATTATGCATTGGCTACAGTCAAGCAATCTGCTTGGATTTTGCCTGCACTTCAGAATCACCTCTGTCCACCTCACAAAATATGAGGCAGTTGACAGAGATATTTTCCTTGGAGGCCTTACTCAGGGATGGAGAGAGACAGGCACTTCAGGAAGGCATTTCGGCTTCTTGTCTGCCTGTGATGTGTTGTGACTGAATGACAAGTAGGATGTGCCACACGATATTATTTCTGCTTCTTCACTGGATGGCATGCAAGAACATCTGATATTAATTCTAACACATAAAAGCAGCACATATGATTTTCAAAAGTGCTGCCTTAGTGCTGCATTTATTCCGTTCTCCTTAAATCAGTGGGATTACTGTTGTTATTTTAAGCAGTTTGTCCCAAAATGATTGTTTTTGAAAAGCTGTAAAAAAAGAGTGCTAAGCAAAGACAATTATGTTTAAATTTGAAATGGATTGTGTGATCATTCGTGCTAGTGAAACACACTTGCTTGTCTGCCTGAACCAAATGAATGAGTAGGTAACTCATCCAAGCTCATTTAGAGTTTAGGGCCGGCCTCATTAAAAGGCATCTGACTATATTTGGGAAATGAATGAAAGACATTACTGAAAATTTACATAATTTCTTTGCCAAAAAGGTCTCTGCTTGTGAATGAAACTAGCAATGCTTCCTTATCCTAAAATAATTTATTATTATAATATATTTTATAATTATGTATGATTATTTTAAATTATAATATTCAATATAGTGAAATGGATGTAGAAGTAATTCTATTTTATCAAAGATGCAAAAGAGATTAGTTGTAGTGTTCATTCAATTCTGGTTGCAAAAGACAGAATGAAAAAGAAAGGAAAACACAAGGAATTAAGTGTTTTTCTGCTTCAGGAATGATGCAGGCAGACTTTCCGCGGTGTATTAAATAAGGGCTGCCACTCAGCCTTGTGGTAAGTCCAGGGATTTGAGAACATCTGCCGAGTTGCACTGGGAAGGCCACATCTGTTTATCTGGGAGCAGGATGTGTTCTGTGACTGATGGAAAGGAGTGGCGTGGGCCAAAGTGGCCGCGCCAGGAGGTTGTCCTGAGCAAGGCCCATGCAGGGGTCAGCAGGCATCCAGGGTGCTCCACCAGGAATGAGCAGTCACGGGTGAACCCTCGTGCACGCAGCTTGAAGCATCCAAGGAATCCGTGAATCTTTATTTTTCAGGAAATTAACAGATTAAGACTGAAAACTCCCAGCCTGAGCCAGGCCCAGCAGCCATGTTCCCTCCGTTCACGGAAGGCATTGAGGGGCTGGAGTGTGTCCAGGGATGGGGAAGGGGCTGGAGCACCAGGAACAGCTGGAAAAGGGGCTCAGCCTGGAGAAAAGGAGGCTCGGAGGGAATCTTCTGGCTCTGCACAACTCCCTGACAGGAGGAGGCAGCCACTCGGGGGGGAGGTTCGGGCTCTGGTCCCAGGGAACAGGGACAGGAGGAGAGGGAACGGCCTCAGGCTGTGCCAGGGGAGGGTCAGGTGGGACATTAGGAGGAAATTTGTCATGGAAAGGATAGTCAAACTTTGGAAGAGGCTGCCCAGGGAGGTGGTGGAGTCCTCATCCCTGGAAGCGTCCAAGGAGTGCCTGGATGTGGCACTCAGTGCTCCGGGCTGGTGACAAGGCGGGGATTGGTCACAAGTTGGACTTGATGGTCTTGGAGGTCTTTTCCAACCTGAATGAGTCTGCAACTCAGTGGTAAAACCACTGTGAGCACTTTCAAGCCTGTGATGGAAGAGTTGTCACTTCAAAGCCCAGTTTGGTCAGCTGCTTGGGGCAACCTCTGGTCACAGCCTATTAAGCCAGATGTGCCCCTTTGAGGCAGTGGATGTCACAGGGCTGAGCTGCAGTTTGGGGTGGCCACAGGAAGGGCAACCTCACTAAAGGGAGGTGGAACAACCCTCCACAATTATAGCAACCCTGGCTGGTGAAGCAAATACAGTTTCACCATATTCCTCTCATACTCAGTGGTGGTATGGGGTGGTGAGACTTGTAATAAACAACTTTATGCAGGTTTTCTTTTAAAATATAGCCCTGTTCTAGCAGAAGTGATCAACATACCTCTTTCAGAGCTACTGTGAAAGGAGGTGAAAAGCATTACTGCTACAATAACACCACTGTTAAAATATTTCTGCTTACCTGAGTGATTATAGGGTAGTTATAAGAACTTTTTGTGTAGTCTTTTATTCTTACATCTTTTAACATAATTCCTACTTCCCTCACCCAGCAGCAGTCATGAGCAGGTTACTGTAGTGTTGAATGTGCTCTCAGTATAAAATGGCATTTTAAGAGACTGTAATCAGGAGTAAAAGCGACTCTTGTGGTGCTGAATGTTTGCTCATGGTCAGTTCTTTACAAATAAGTGTTTTCCATTTCATGAGCAGAAGGATGATTTTTATAAGGTCACACTCCCAGGACACTTTTTAGTGTCCCTGCCATAACTGTGAGGCACCAGGATTCTGCAGAGCAGGCAATTTTGTCAGTGATGCATGAGACAAAGTAGTATCCAAGCCATTCCCTCAAATTTTCATTTGGTCATAATATCAACAGGTCAGTAGACCTGTTTTTGTCATTAATGGGAACAGATAGGAACATTTTTTTTTTCATCCTTGGGCTGACCATGTTTCATAATCAAATGTTCCTTTAAAGCTGGGAAATAACATTAACATTAGGGGAAAAAAAAGAAAAAGGAACATTTTCTCTCCTAGGCACTGCCATATGTCTTTCCAGGTGGAAATACAACAGGGTGCAGTAAGGCAAGGATTGTGCAGGGCCCCTGTTGTGCTTGGCTGTTGGAAAGCATATGGTGCAATAATGTTCCAGTTCTGACTGTGAATTTTCCTTCTCTTGTCTTCTCTGGGAAATATGATTGTTCTAACGTTTTTAATGTATTCAACTGTTGTGTTTGTGCCTAGGAATAGTGTGCTCCTCTATCTTCAAACCTACCTGTAAGATCAGGTCCCACTTCAGAGAAAACCCCAGAAGAAAAAGAGAAAAGGTATGAAAACTTTTCTTACTAGTTGTTGGAACCACTTTTATAGTGTTGAAGAGTTTGCAGAATCTTGGATTTCAGCAGCCTTAATGGAGACATTAGGATGCTGAAACTCCAGGAGAAGGAATCTCTTCCCATCTTGAAAGAGAGCAACGCTGGTCCTCAGGCAGTTCTTCTGCCCTTGCAATAACACTGACCTGCAGTTGGCTTGGTCTCAGTGCTTCCTTCCTAGCTTTGGAATTGATTGCTTGGGAAGTATTAAATTTCAGAATTTATTGTTTATTGTTCAAGTTTCTCAGTACACTCGTCAGGCTGTGATGCTCCTGAAGTTTTAGCACAACCTGAGGGCCTGGCACCCTGCTCCCCCTGCTTGGCCAGGCATACCAAGGACTGCACAGCGAGCTTCTTTATCCCCAGGGCCTTAATTTCTGTGGGATGTGGTGAAATGCTTTAGACATGTGTGTAAGCTGTTCATGGCAAAAAAGCAGTGGCTGTATTTGTTTCAGTCTCATACCTCAGTATCAGGTCAGTGCACAGCACAGATTCTGAGGAAGGCTGCTGCTTGTGGCTTCTGAGGAAAAAGGCATAAATCTTGGACACGTGGCAGTTTTGAAAGAAGAAACTCATGGAGGGAAGTTCATCTGTAATCATAAGCAGTTTAATGACTGGCTTCTGTTCTGAAGATGGAGTGGGTTATACCTCTCCACAAACATCCATTATTCTCTCTAGAGCTACTGTCTCTGTTGTAACTGTGGGTATTTCCATCGTCCAGTCCTTTTTAAGATCCCTGTTAGGCTATCGTCCTTTGTGATTTCTGTCTGCAGAAAATCACTTGGAGCAAAATGAGCTTCTCACAAAGTTCCCTGCACTTAGGGTATTTCTACACTAGGTTTCCATACTGTGGTACCCAAACGTTTAGCAACCTCAAGGTGTGTTTGGCAGCAGGGCTGAAAGGAAATTGTGGAGATGCATGTTTGGGCAAGGCTGTCACCTGCCAGCTTTGCAGTGTGGTTGTAGAATGGCTGTGACAGGCCTAAGATACTGAGTTGTTCACTGTGCTCCTAAAAACTGGGTGTGCCTCCATATCTCTTCTTCTTTTACTTCTCTTACCTTATCTCCTTCATGCCTGTTGTCCCCAGAGGACGAAAATACTGAGTAATGCAAACTAACTCAAACTCACCCACAAGCAGAGATGCAAAACAAGTACTGCAGATTCTCTTACCGATTGCAATATGAGTTGTGCATCCAGGCAGTGAGTTGTAAGCATCACCCCTTGCCAGTGGAGCACATGGAGCATCCATCAGATTGTTTATCTGCCCTGCTTCAGCTGTGCCTCTTTATGCTGCTTGAAGGACTTGGGTTTCATCATCATCATCATCATTGCTGTGTTCTTGACAGAAAGTTTTCCTTTATTTCTCAAATGTTGAGCAGAGCAGAGCTGTCAGCATCTATGAGAATGTAATTTGTGACAACAGTAGCAAAGTGGCAGCATCATCTTGCTTTCCCAGCGAGTGTGTGCTCTGTTAGCACTCTCCCTGTGCTGAGTGTTTATTGCATTTTGGTTTTTAATGTTTTTCCTCTGGGGTCAGGGTGCTGCTCCACAGCTAGGGCAAAAGAAGGCAGCAAGGTTTTCTAAAGGTGACAGTGGACAGCGCTGTGTTGATAACAATATCCCTTGGAAGCAGTAGGACCTCATCTTCTCCCTGCTCAGAAGCACCAGATCTCTTCAGTAGCCTGTGCATGCACATTTACAGCATTTCTGAAACCAGTGCCTTTTGATCTGCTTTGTTCCCTTGAGATAAAACTCTCTGTGAGTTCTCACTCCTGAGATACACAGTCTGAACCTGTCATTTCTCCTTGATCCTCAGGATTGAGTGAAAACATTGCACTCTCTTTCTTTTTACTGCCTTTTCCGTGTGAGGAGACAAAATTTTATCCTTCCTATTCCCGTATCTCCCATGGAATCCTGCAAATATATCTGATTTGGGAGTTCTGAAAGCCTGAATATGGTAAGGCCAGAATTTCCCTGAGTTGGAGTCCAGATTTAGTGGTGGTTTGATTTAAACAGAGCAAGATGTTCAGAGCTTGGGGAGAGCATTCTCTAACTGCTTTTTAAGTCAAGTAAACTGCTAAATTATTACAGAATTGCAAAGATTTGGTACAGAATTTCAGAGATCTGGCATGGAATTGTACAAGAAAGGGTGTAGTCCTGCAATGTAACTTCTTGTCCCTATCTTATCTGCATGAGTGTCTGGTAATCAAGCTCACACATTTATCCAGCTTTAAAACTTCAAATGCGATTTTAGGAGCAAAGTGTGATGGAGAGTTGATAAGGCAGGAACATTTCTCTAGAAGTCATCAGCAATCTGCTGTGAGTGCTCAGTCTCACTGGAGATCTACCCCCGGGGCTTTTCGCAGGAGCAGAAAGCTGCTTTGTGCAGTGTGTTAAACAAAAAGAAGCAGTCAGTCCTGGCCTCAATCAGATATTAAGCTAATACCCCAGATTCTGAAAATTTTAACCTGTTTTTTGCTGCCACTGTACACACGAGTGGCCTCAAACAGGTCGGTGTTTGAATCAAGTTGCTCATGAGCTGGTTTGCAGGATTAGCCTGTAGATTCAGCATTTAACTAAAAATTATGCAGTTAATAAGTCTTCCACTGCCACCTTCATTTTCTTCTTCTTCTTCTCCTTCCCCCCCCCCGCCCCCCAGCACTTAGACCCGTAAAAAGTTAAATGGATTTAAAATTTTAGATTTAGAGTCATGTTATTTTAGGAGAAAAACTCCCCTTTTAAAAGTGGTCTAAATGTTTCTTACAGATATAAAAATGAAGTCTGATAGAATAAATGTTCCTTGGAGAAGTTTTATTGACTCTGAGGGATTTCAGTGCCACTGGAGTAACTGAAAGATCTGTTTCGAGGAAAGGCAAGGATTTAGCTCAAGAAGAGGCTTCCCTCAACACAAACAGCTGTTTCTTGTCACGTAAGAGAGAAAAGCTGCAAAAGAAATGGGGTATAAAGAACAGAGTGAATAAAACTGCTGGTTCTTTGCAAACATCCCTTACAAAGTCTGAAGCATAGGAGGGTTTTCCAGCTCATGATGCAAGAGCCGTGGGCTGGGCTGAAACTTGACATCAGGAGGAAACTGAAATCCAGCATTGGTGGAAGCTGCCTGTGATGCAGAGGTGAAGGCTGGATCTGGCTTGACGATCCGGGGGGAAAGAGGGGGACAGCCGTGATTCAAAGACCGAGAGAAGCAGGGGTCCATGAGTGGCAGTGGAGGAGAAACACAGAGAAAGGGGAAGCCTGGCAAAATAGGAGGGCAACCGCAGCATTCGTAGAAGGTAAATAAGTAATCACAGTAAAATAAGGGGCAATTTAGTTGCAAAACGCCTGATTGCTGCTGCTCTTCTGGTCTGGCTGGGTTTCTTGCAGAGGATATCTGCTGTTCTCTGCTCAGCACATTTCTGATCCATTCCTGCAAGCCATTACAGGAAATCTGGCTCCACAGTGATCTGCATTCATCTGAATGCTGGTTAAAAACTGTGAGTCAACTCCAAACACAAAGGATTTAGGTTTTTTCAAATGATAATTTTTCTCTTTAAAGTAAAATACCTTTATTATGTCAGGAAGTGGGAGTTCAGAGGCAGGCATGGCACATCTGTAAGATGCATGCGTGCTATGGGAGGGGGAATTGAAAGCTAAAGATCTCTTGCAATTATGTGCAGAACTTCATGTGGACTTTAGATTGCTTCCTTTAGATGTGCTAGCAAGCTGCTAACACCTGCAGGTAACAGAGTTGCCAAAAAACCTTGGAGTACTTAAATAATTCTAATAATAGTTTCATATGTTAAGAGAATGGTGTGAAATTGTAGAAGTAGGAGATAAAGAGGAATCATAATGGAGACTGGCTGTGTGATGAAGTGTAAACAAATCAGAAGTCAAATTAAGTCCTATTTAATCTGACTCAGAGATGATTTGCCTCAACGTGACTTCTGTGGGGTCGCAGGGTGTTTTCTCCTGTTCTACCTAAATAGAATCTGAGCACTGTGCAGATGCTGCCAAGTTAATCAAAGGAATGTTCATTTTAGCACGAGCATGAGTTTTCAGGGATGATTGCTCTGCGTGTTTGCTGAGGCTGCAGGTCACGCAGGACCCCATCAAACCAAACAGCAGGGCAGATGATCCCGTGTGGGGCGGGAATGTGAGGAAAATAAACCCGTGTCCTGTTACCTGACCCCACGAATGTGATGCTGGCTCTGTCCTTGGAGAAAGAGATTTAAGATACTGTTCTCTGGGTTCAAGTAAATCTCTTATCTAGGATCTATTATCCACTTTCCACCAGTTTGCTGAGAGATTGCAGTAATAAATCTTTCCATCACGTGCAGGGGAGGCTGATGGCAGCACTGCACCTCTCTGGCATTACACGCTCTAATTGCATGCCAGGTTTTCAAGGGTGCAGAGGCAGCATGGAAGAGAGAAAAAGATAAAAGCCAAGATTCTAAAAAAAAAAAAAAAACCAGGAGTAGATCAGATAAAACACAACAGAGAAAATGCAGCTTGTTTCATGGGCAAAAAGAGAATACTCAGCTATTCCTGCAGGAGTCAGAAGCCACAAACACAGGCTGCAGTAATTGCAATTAATTGCCCTCCAGAGGGATGATGCAGCACCCATGGCCTATTACAGCTTTGTTTTGAAGAACAAAATGACTCCCCAGCCACCCACTGGCCCCGTGCTCAGCACTATTTGGCCAGGAGGGTTATGCACATAACTCCCTTCTCAAAAGACTTTTCCACAAGTACATCAGATTGAAAGATTGGACGGACTAATTACTTGCATTATTTTAAATCAACAGTAATCAAACAAGTCGATTTTTACTCAAAAATAATCCAAATTTCAGACAGACCCCAAATAAGCTTGGTTTAGGATCAATGTACAGAAGCACCTAAACCTGTTTCTAGAATAATTCTAATATTTCTAGAGCATATCAATATGTGTATGAATCATGGTTTTGAAAGACTGCAACTATTTTGGATTAAGCTGTTTAAGGACTATGGGGATTTTTGACCACTTGTTTTGGTTTCCTCCAATTCTAAATCTCTGCTTTTGCAGAGTGATTTTATTCTTGGCTGTTATTATGTTTACTTTAATATTAACTTATTTTTAGGAGTCCGTATTTCAGGCATAAGTGTTTTTCTAAAGTACTGAAAACCAGAGGTGTTTTCTCGTCGGGAAAAGTGATAAAATGGGAATAGTCAGTATTTGCATTTATATAGCATATTCCCTCACAGGATATGGAAGCGCTTTGAAAATACCAAGTTGCCCAAGATTAAGGGAATTTTCATTAAAAGGCTGTGTGATAGATCTATCACTGACTACAGTGAATGTGATGAAGTAGACGCACCTAGGAGCTTCAGAACTCCGAGATTTACATGAGAAGAAACTTGAGAAAAATGGAAAGCGGTCTGTCTCATTAAATAAGCCAGCTGTTCATTCTCTGACCCTTGGTAGGACACTCTGGATGGCACCTGGGGAGCCGTGCATGAACAGAGGGACAAGCTCAAGCTGGTGCCAAGTTCCCAGATAGCTCAAGTCTAACTGTGTAGAGCTTTGGTTCTACAGACCATTTTGATATAGGATTGAATTAGAATAACCCCTTTTTTGTTGAGTTTGATGAATTTACGTCTACCTTCTTTTCAGAACAGCTTTTACTCGGAAACTATTTTTTAAATTGGTGTGTGGGAGGCTTGATAGGTCACTGAGAGTGACAGACTAGAGGTGTAATCAATAGTTCATTTCTGGGAAAGAGTAAACCAGAGGAGGTGATGCAGGGCAGGTGAATTGCTCTAATGGGATTCAGAGTCACAGGACAAGAAAATTACTTTTTATTGCATTTGCTCATCATCATCAGTTCTAACCCTTAGTGTTCATTTATTAACTTTCCAGTTATTTCCCAAAGAAACAGGATACAATTGCCTTACAAAACTCTCAATAATGTGATTCTTGCTATTTGGGTATTAAGACATGCTGTAAAATATTTTAATTTATTGATTATAACTGTCGATGCAGTCTCTGTTAGGAAAATTAACTTTAATCAGTACAAAACCCCCACGTCACTAATTTTCTCACTGAGTCTCCCTGAGTCTTACCAGCAGGGATGTGGAGCCACCGAGGAGCTCCCAGCTCCCTTTTCCAAGAACAGGAAGAGAAGTACAACTTCTGAAGTGAAATCTCACACTAATGTCTTTGACCTTTAAAGTCTGAAATTCTGGTGTGACAAGTTTAAACTCTGATAATATTTTTGGTGTTCTTAGCTGCTTGTGTGGTTTCAGCAAAATGCCACTTTTTGGACCTCTAAGACTGGGCAGATGAGCATTTCTGGTCTGTGAACTCAGTTATATATATCCCAGCTTGAGATCTGAGAAGGAAATAGCTGTTGGCCTGTTTTTCCTGGCAATGTGAGAACTGTGTGCTCAGTTATCAGTTCTGTTTTGCTGCTGCTCCTGTCAATATCTTGTAAGTGATTTTGCAAGTAAAAATTATGTGTGATCATCTTTGTTGGAGGGACTGTGTGTTCCATGTGATCTTGGCAAGCTGTCAATTCTTTGTAGCCCCCAAACTATCAAATGCTATTTTTTAAAAAGATTTCTTATTTTTCAGTAATACTCATTTTACAGTTAATATTATTAATATTTCAATTCCGATATATTTTTCAGTGTCCTAGTAAGGGGCTTTTATCAATCAATAGTCTGTCTTTGCTTAAGCCATGTAATTCATGACATTTCAAATGTGCAACATTCTGTTCTGAAAATAAAAGTAGGTATCATTCAGTTTTTAGTGGATGTATATGTTTGTACTTATTGATGTAAAGGTAACCATATATGGCCTAAGAACCTCAAGTTCAAGGGATAACTAAATTTTGGAAATAAGGCAACAGCTGGTGGAATTTTCTTAGCATTTTTTCTTAGCAGCTTCCTAGACCTGCAGCTGAAACTGATACACTTCCCAGCTAGGCAGCTAATAAGAAAAGTATCTGTTTCGAAGAGCAGATTCAAAGCAGTGCAGATGCCTATCCACTTCCCACCTCAGCAGATCTGTTTGGCAAGAAGGTTTTACTCTTAATGAATAAAAAATACTGCTGTGTTATATGTGGGAGTAATTCACAGCTTCTGGTGGTCTATGCTCTGGAATTAAAATCACCAAAAAACGCAGGATTGTTGTTATTTGCAAAAAAAGATTGAGATCAGTACAAGTGACATGTCTCTTACTGTTTTTCACCTAAGCTTTTGATATCTCTTAAGGCCTGGAACAGAATGGAACAGATTCATTTACCTAACTTATTGTAAGTTAGGTAAATGAACCTCATCTGCAGCACTTTTCACAATCTGACCAAAAAAATGGGTTTACTTAGGGCTGAAAGCAAATTGCTTGTGGTCCCAGACCACAAAACTCACCAGATTTTCTGGGCCACAAATCAAACAAAGTTTTATATTATTTTTTTCACTTTTGATTAATTTTTGGCAGTACTACATGGATAGAAGGGAGAGAAAATCCATCCTGAAACAAATTACTGACGTTTTCTGGAATTTCAAGGCGTATTTATTAAGTAGACTCCTGGGAGCATTCATTCAACTTCACACGAGGCTGCTGGAGAGAACTGTGGAGTTTCCTTGGAGATACTTGGACCTTCACTGGAGAAGGCTCTGAGCAAACTGCCACAGTTCCACGGTGGGCTTTCTCTGAATGGCACTGAGTAGGAATAGAGGATCAACAGAAGTTCCTGCCTTCAATAAATTGTCCTTGCCTGTGGCAGGGGTGGATTCAGATTGGATGTTAGGAAGGAATTCCTGGTTGTGAGAGTGGGGAGGCCCTGGCACAGGGTGCCCAGAGAAGCCGTGGCTGCCCCTGGATCCCTGGAAGTGTCCAAGGCCAGGTTGGACAGGGCTTGGAGCAACCTGGGATAGTGGAAGGTGTCCCTGCACATGGCAGGGGGTGGCACTGGATGGGTTTTAAGGTCCCTTCTCACCAAGACCATTCTGGGATTCTGCGATGAGCTGAGAGCTCTAGCTTCTTTAGAACAACTAAGTGAGATTAAGTAAAATAGAGTATTCACCTAACATCTCATATAAATAATTCTTCTTTTAGTTTAAAACCATTCCTCTTGTCCTGTCGCTATCTGTCCTTGTAAAAAGTTGCTTTCCATCTTTTTTATCAGCCCTCCTTTTAGGCACTGGCAGGGGCTCTGCGCGCTCCCTGGAGCCTTCTCTTGTGCAGGGGAACACCCCCAGCGCTCCCAGCCTGGCTCCAGAGCAGAGGGGCTCCAGCCCTGGGAGCATCTCCGTGGCCTCCTCTGGACTGGCTCCAGCAGCTCCACGTCCTTGTGCTGTTGGAGCCCAGGGCTGGAGGCAGCTCTGCAGGTGGGGTCTCACCTGAGCGGGGCAGAGGGGCAGAATCCCCTCCCTCGACCTGTTGTCCATATCTAAACTGGTCGTTGAAGCACTTTCTGTAGTGAGAGGGGAGAGAGGAGCCCACCCAAGGGCTGATTTGCCTGACTAGCTGACTTAAAAAGCAATGAAACTTTTCCAGAGATGCCTGTCCTCCTCTGCTGTTTATAGCATGTCTTTTAAACAGCTTTTCTACAAATCTATCATGGGGAGAGCCAACATTCTATCAGAATAATTCTGCCTTTTGTGCACCACTCTCATGTTCTGAATAGGCCCAGGGCACATTCCCAGGTGGACTGAATTTTTTATAAATTTCGGCTCAGAAAAAGCACAGAATATATCCCTGATTAGATGAATATGTAATAATGATATGAAGATAGAGTGTTAATCAGATGTTTTATTTGCCACTTTTAATATAATAAGCTTTTTTTAAAAAAAAAATCTTTCTGTATAATGTGACATCCAGAAATTTTTGTTCCTATTATTTGCAGTAAGCAGAGCAGTGACAGGTAAAACAATCTGGGGCCTGAACTCTGAAAGATGAACATGTGAAGAGAGGACATTGGGATCGAGAACTTTAGGATCTGAGTAAATTTTGTTTTTAATGCAATATTTCATTTGCAGTTTAGACATTTGACTGAATGGACATTGAATTACTATTTTATGTTAAGAGCTATCAGAGTAAAACAAAAATAGGGCTTTTAGTTCTCCTTAATCTACATATGGGACATTCCATTGGTTCCCAGGGAAACCATTAAGGTAGGATTTGACAAGTACAAATGAAAAAATATGATGAAGCAGAGTTGCAGGCAAAATCTCCTATAGAAGCTTCTGAGAGTGAGTGAGTAACCCTAAATACTAACTGGATTTGAGGTGGAAGTTCTCATTAGTGAATGAGGACCTAAGGACTGAACCTAAGACAGTGCAGAGTATTAAATGATACAAAGAGAAGTAATTTTAGAGATGTGACGTAGTGTTTTCAGCCTACATAATACTTTAATCCTCAGACCTACTATTCTAAAAGTATCAGCTGGCGTTAATCAGGAATGCTCAGAGCAGGGATTGAAATGGCCAGTTCGCTCCTTTTTTCCCAATCAAATTCTGCTCTCAGCCACACTGCTGTCCTGTGTACTTGTGAAGGTAGGATTTGGTACATCATTTGATCTTCTTTTGACTGCAAGCCAAATGAAAAACTGCATTTGACTCACATGCTGTACGAGCTGGTTAGATTTCCCTCTAGATATCCACTAGCCTCTATAAACCTCACCATTTCACAGGTGTTTTAGAATGTGTTTTCAGTGTGTTTTTAAGAGTTCTGGACAGAGCTGAGTCATTATTCCTAGCCTTGTCCTGTGTTGGAATGGTTCCATAGGATGGGGGAATTTCTAGTCTGGCTGGTTCGTGGTTGTGCCTCTGACTCACAGATACCCTCCAGCCCCATTCCAGCTTTTCCCCCTGAATTTTCCTTATGAAAGGCAGGAGGGACCATGCTGGGCTTCTGGCTTAGTCCCTCCTGGGGACAGGCAGGAAGGCAGGCAGTGGGACACTTGCTGAGCGGCAAAATGTTGACATCACTGCCTTTAGGCACAGGGAAGCTACATCTCTTTGCTAACTAAAATAATGCTCACCATCCTTCCTGAGTCAGGTGAACTCTTTCCTTGAGGCTGGCAGGAGCTGCCTGAGTGTCAAGATAAGCAGAGTCCTTGCCTCTCCCAATTGCTTGGCTCTGGTTTTGCTCATAATGCATGACTCTCCAGACTCTGAGAAAGATCTGTTTCCTCTTAACGTGAGGCCAGCACTTGGGCAATACTCGCAGTCAGTAGCTGTGGGTTGTTGTGTGAGCCCTTTCCAAGTCAGACAATGAATTATGTGTCTTTATTTTTGCTGGGAGGGAACAAATCACAATGACTTACCATAGCCAGGGTTGGCCATTGCATAACAACAGTAAAGGTCTTTCACTCCAAAGATGGACTGAAAGGTTTGTAAGCTTGATACCAATTCTGGATGTTGAAAGTTTTCCCAGCGGGACCTGGCTTGCCTGGTTCTCTGTTGCACAGGATCCCAGAATCCCAGACTGGATAAGGCTGGAAGCCACCAGAGGGGGTCACATCTGGTCCCACCATCCCACTCCAGCAGGAGCATCCCAGAGCACAGGGCACAGGAGTGAGTCCAGAAGGGTCTGGAATATCCTCAGGGAAAGAGGAACCCTCTCTGTTCCAGAGCTCAGTCCTCGCCCAGGGCAGAAGTTGTGCCTCCTGTGCAGGGCAATTGCTGGGCTCAGCCCCTGCCCGTTCCTCTGGTGTCGCTGCTGGGCCCCAGAGCAGAGCCGGGCCCTGCTCTGCCCCTCCCTGCACACAGGGACACACTGGGACACCCAGGGGCACACAGGGACACACAGGGACACCCAGGGACACACTGGGACACCCAGGGACACCCAGGGCTGAGGGCCCCTCTCGGCTGGGTCTCCTCTCGAGGCTGAGCAGCCCCAGCTCCCTCAGCCTTTCATCACAGGACATGCTCCAGCCCTTTCATCACCTATGTCACCTTCCCCTGGACCTACTCCAGGAGCTCTCTTTGCATGGATGAAGTGAAGGACACCTCTGGCTGCCCATTTTCCTGTGCTGGCNGGACACACTGGGACACCCAGGGACACCCAGGGCTGAGGGCCCTCGAGGCTGGGTCTCCTCTCGAGGCTGAGCAGCCCCAGCTCCCTCAGCCTTTCATCACAGGACATGCTCCAGCCCTTTCATCACCTATGTCACCTTCCCCTGGACCTACTCCAGGAGCTCTCTTTGCATGGATGAAGTGAAGGACACCTCTGGCTGCCCATTTTCCTGTGCTGGCACATCTCTTTCTGACCCATATTAAAAATCTTTGCTGCATGCTGGCATGCCCTGAACTTCCCAGGGGATGGTGTGCATTTTTCCATGTGCAGGAGCTGCAGTGCAATAGCGCTTTGCAGTGGGGAAGGTTCATAAACACAGTGTTGTTCTAAAGGTTTTTAGTAATGGAGTGTTGTGGATGAATTTTTCATCCCCTCTAACTAAATGACATTTCATTTATGATCAGAGATCCTTACTTTTCAAGAGTTGATTCCTTTCCAGTTCACGGCTGAAGACTTAAAAAATAAAGTTCACATCTCGTTAGCTTATTGTCATTTTGAGAACTCATCCTCTGAAACCCAGGGTTATCATTTTGCCTGAATCTCACATTGTATAATAGGGAAGAGTTTGTGCCCTTCAGAGTGGCCTTAAATAGCAGTAGCACAAAGAAAGCGATCAGATGCCATTAGCAGCCTTCTGTTGGATTAATGGCCAGCAAAATCTGGTGAAGATGCCTGGAGCTTTCCAGCATCGCTGTTGTGACTTTGTACATAATTGCCCATGAGCAGCTACACAACATCCAGCTCTGTTACACAACATCCAGCCCAGCACAGCCCCCGCACGTCCCTCCCCACCGCCTTCCCAAGGGAACGAAGGCCACGCGCCTCTCCCGAGGGGACACGGAGAGGCAGCAGCTCTCCTGTGCTTAAAATCCTCCATCTCTGTGTGGCTCTTGGGCTTTCTGTCCTGGACACTTGTGTGACACTTCTTTATCCTCCGGCCTACTTGAACTGGACTGGCTTCGTTGAAGAACCAGCCTGTGGTGTGCAAAAATAAAAAGATGCGATGCGATGCTGTCCGAAGGTTTCAGCAGGGCTTGCTTGAGAATGCCACAAGTCACCTTTTCAGGCCATCACTGTGCAAGCACTTTCAGCTGACAGGAAGCAGCACCACTGCCAAAAGAGTCCAGCCTTCTCACCCCTTCATCTCCAAATTCCAGTGCAGCATCCCTTCTCCTGTTTTTGGGTCTGTTTGTTTGGTGGGAAGCTGATCCATTTGAAAACTAACCTTTAAAATTCTTTTCCTGCTTGGTTTATTATGAACTGGATTACCTCTCTGTTAATCAAGGGAAATCCATGCAAACACTATGAGAGGGGCAGTGCAACAACAGACACAGGTGGCTGAGAGCAGGACAGGTTTGATTTTTCCATTGGTATTTCAGTTTAAGCCAGGTTGTAGTGCTTGTAATGATGCAGCTTCATCTTTCTTTCATTAAAAAGCCATTCTGCCCTGGCACACCATGAACTTTTCCATAAAATAATGTCATCTGGAACAGCTAGTTGGAACTGTTCGAGAAAGTGTTTTTTGTTTTGTTTTGTTTTGATTTGTTTTATTTTTAATTAGGGCTCATTAGACCAGATGCTGCACTTTCATTAAGCAACTGTGCAGATGTAGGAGAATCAAAGAAAACCCTATCTGCACCTAAAATATAATATAACGATACAATTTAGTCTCTTCCAGAGTCAGGAGATGCTGTTTCACCCCGGGGTAACTTGCAAGCAAGAGCACAGACCAGGCTGCAGATGCAGAAATTGTGAGGGGAGGAGGAGAGGCCTTTGACAACCTCCCCGAGCTGGTAGGCAAAGGTCAGAGAGGGGAAGGGAACGGCTGTACTTTAGATGTTCGACTTGTCAGAATTTGTTTAATGAAAAAAACAGGAATATTTCCCAAAGCTCCTCTTCTGGTCTCTGGGCACATCTGTTATTTTTTCAGAAAATGACATAACAAATCGGAGGGGGGAGAGTTAACTCCCTAACATCAGACATGGAGAAGGAGAGATGTCCATTTCTGGTTATCACATTCTGACTGTGATGGGGGGAAACATCACACCCTAGACACCCCCTGAACAAAGGGGTTCCCAGTAGCACGTTTAGAAGAGGATGATACCATGGCATCTTTGCAAAACATGATCTGACCAGCTCCTGGGAAGGCCTTACACCCACCTCAGTATCTCTGATACTGATGTAACTCATCTTTAACCTGAGCAGGATTTTCAGCAGGAAACCCAGATTTTTAGCAGTGATAGCCTGGTTGGAACCAATGGAAGTCCTAATTACCTTCCTCTCTTACCTCTCACCAAGCACCTGTAAAAGAGTGGAGCCCAAGCAAAATGAGCGTGGGGTTTGAGACACCAACAGTTCCACCAGGCCTGAAACAGGAATGGGAGTAGGGAAACCAGGACAGTGTCACTTGGAGCTCGTCTGCACTAAAAGATGTCTCCTAAGGAGCACAGTCTCTCTTCTGTGCTTGCTGCCAATTGTACTTGATTAATCAGGTTTCTGTGGGGGTGTTTTCCTTCGCTCCATTCCTAACAGCATATTTTTCCATAAATGATCTGAATCTTTAGCAGATAACTCGTTGCCTGCGAGATCATGACTCTTCCAAACAGTTGCAACATTTTGCCCTCAGAAACTAAGAAAATTCTGGTTGAAAAAAAATCACATAAATAACTTTTCAAGGGATTGGTCCCATAAAGGTGTTTGTTCTTTTAAAAGTAATCACTGTGTGCTTTCCTCCCCACCAAAAATTGTGGGGGGGAGAGTTTGTCTGGGTTTGCTCCTGTGGAGCTGGTTGAAGTTTTCCTGCTGGAGTCTATTAGATGGTTTCAAAAACCAGGAAGCATCTCTGTGCCACACACCTGTTCCAATAGCTCCCCCACCTCGATACAGACAGCTGCAGCAGAAAGCCCCATTCACTCTGGGGAAAACACATTTTATAATAGCATCCCATCCCCCAGCCAGATGGGATCAAGCCGAGGCAGCTGCAGTCCAGGTCCCACGAGAAATACTACAAAAAGTGCAATTAAAATAATTAGTTAATGCCTTTTTATCCGGGGTGGTAACAAATAGGGAAAAGAGCTTGAAATAGCTATTCTACATATCAGTGCAGTATGGTATTGGATGCTTCCCAGGGTTGCTCTAAGCCTTCCCCAGGGCTTTAAAAGCTTGTGGGTGGTGCTTGGCCACCTGCTGGATTAAGGATCTCTATTACTGATGGTAACAGGGGTAGGTTAAAGCCACTTGAGCAGTAGATTTTGCTGTGAGAACAAAATATAAAGTGAATCTGAGTTGATAATAAAGTGATTTAGATACCCATTCCTCCTTTGGAAATCAAGATTGCCTCCCGTTGATTTAAACATGTACCGGCTTAGGCTCTGATCAAGCAGAATTTGCCCAGTGATTCAACTTTATGGAGGATGCGCAAACAAAAAAATACATGGCCAAATACATCCCTGGCACAATTCAGTGAAATCTGGCATTTACCCAGTCGTGAGCTGCTTCTTTGAGGGTTTCTCTGCTAGCCTTCAAATGATGCAATAAATGAAGATTTCCTTTGCAAGCGTTCTAACTGTTTCCTGAAATGTTCAAAGCAAATAAAGGAGTGTACCAGGAACTTTAGCCCCAGTAAACTCTATTTTTTGCTGCCACAGCAAGTGATACTTATTCTGCAGCCAAGTGAGATGGCCAAAGTGTGAAATATAACTTTTAAAAAAAGGCAGAGTCTCTTAGTAATCTTTAGATCCTCTGATTGCACTCTGAGATTTCATCCAGGGGCCAAATTATGCAGACATTAGTATTTTTTCATTTTATATTCCTGTCGTCATTCCCTGCCATCCCTGTGGGGTAACCTGGAGGTCAGGCATCTTACTGAAGAACATGAAAATACAGAATAATATTGAATATTAAATGCTTCAGGTCATGCAAGCTGTCCCAGTCTCCCACCTTCGTGGCAGATGAATACAGAATAGCCGAACTGAGGGAAGTCTGAGTGGCTCACACAGTGATTTTGAGTGTTTGTATGCAGTCTGTGAAGCTGTCAACAATCTTACCCTTTGCATGGATCATCAGAGCAGTTTTTGAAGCTGACTAAGCACTTTGGCTTGTGGCAGGGAGGTCCAAAAGTTACTTTCTATATAACTGGGAATTTCCTTTTTATAGTTTCAAATTATTTCATTTCTCTTGCTTTTAAAAATCTTTCGGTTCTAGGAGACCTGTTATTTTAAAGTATCTGATTCTCTTGTGTTGTACGAAAATGTAACTCCCCCTGTCTCCTCATCCCAGACCTTTTTTTGATGTCACTGAGGGGGAAGAAGTACCCAAGATTTGCTTTGTTTTCCTTTTTTTTTGTGAGTGGAGGGTTAACAGCAAAAGTAGGAAGAAGGGTTAGCGAAGGGGAGTGCTAGTCATGTGGACAGAATGCCAACAGCAAAGCTGGCACATGTTGTTCCATTCACATGGAAGTATGTTTTATTCATTTGCTGATGATCATCTACAGTAGCGATGGGAGAGAAACAGGACCAGGGTAAAAGTGGAAACCTGGGTAAGATTCTGTAGCTTTGTCCTGCTTCAGTGGTAGGTGGCTGCAGGAAATGTGATTTTCTGTGATATTTTCACTGGATTTAAGACTGGCACTTTGAGTGGATTAAATACTAAGGGGAAGACAATCATAGCTCACTTCCTAATGTTATTTACCTGATATCAGCTCATTTCCTTGCTGTTTTCACATTTGGCCCACTTGCCATCCCACCTGCAGCTGAAATGGTCATCCAAAGCCCCTGTTACACTCAGGAAAGAAAAAGGTGGTTTTGGGATGTGACTCATTTGACGTATCTTTGGGATACTTTGGGATTAAAAGAGCTCTTATTCTCCGTGGAGTGTGCTGACTAAATCCCAGCTGAGTGCCTGGAGGGTTTTGGTGAGTGTGGGCACATTCGTTGTGGTGGGAGTCAGATTCATCTCTGTTCAGTGCTATTAACACCAAAATTTCCTGGTTTCCATGGGCTGTGTATGACACTTGCCTGTCTTCAGCAGGCATGTCAAGGAGTTCAGGATGGGATTGCGTAGGGAAGTGGATCCTGTGCTCAGTCAGGTGGCTCCTGCTCTTGCAAGAGCAAGATCTTAGGATCTTAAACTTGCAAAATCGCATATTAAAAGGCAGCAGGGTTATTTTTGGGGTTTTTTTGCCTTACGCAGTAAATGGAAAGTTGTCCTTGGTCCTTCTGCAATACACCTGCAAGGCCAAGAAATGCTATGATTGCTCGTTCAGAAATGAGGGAAGAGGTGCTGAGGAGGGCAAAGACGCCCAGCTGCACGGAGTGTGGCGTGTGGGGTGAGCTGGCTGTGTGGCAGGTGCCTCCCCCTCAGCGTGCAGAAGTCGCAGTTCGGGTGCTGGAAGCGGCCGTGCTACCACAGAAGTCCCGTCTCTTGCCTTGCCAAGCCAGCCTGGAGATCTCAGCACTGCGGTGCAGCTCTGCCTGAAGTCAGGAAGGAAGCCTGGTAAAACATGGAGCTGAGCCCAAACCTACGGCTAATTAGTAAATGATAGTTAGGGCTGTTGTCCCCACTCCAATGAAGATAAGGACGGACTTGTTTTTTGGCCTGCTGGGAGGAAGTTTAGGGTTTTACATTAAAAAAAGACTGGATAGTTCTGCAAAAGTAGCAAAATCATTAATGATTTTTTAATTGAAGCTTTTACATTTAATATTAATAACCTATTAAAGCCAATGGGGTATGAAACACTTGGAGATGTTGTTTGAAATCACCTTGGATGGATATTGAACTGTAACTTTTTGTAGCTGTGTAACTCTTCACTAGCTGAGGAGATAAAACTGTTAACAGGAACACATTAACACATCTGGAGCACAGACGTGTTGTGATGGGAGAGTGGAGATGGCAAGGACAGGCAGTGGATAGGAAATGCAGAGTTAATGGCTTTTCTGCGTATTTTAGGGGAGGTGATGTGCTAGTTCTAGGCAGCACCTGGTGAACTCAAGTCTGGAGCTCTGTGTAGGGCCGGTCAAAGCTTGCAGGGATTTGCCAGGTGTGGGGCCCAGAGCAAGGTGTATATTCCTGTGGAGCTGGTGACTGTCTTAGCTAAGGTGGTATGTCACAGCACAATGTTTGTTGTGAAAACACTGATTTTTGCAGTGTCAGCTGGTTCTGCTTCATCAGCTGGAAGGAGAAGTGCTGAGGAAAAAGGTTTGTCCTTCCTTTGCCCAGAGCTGAAGGATGCTGAATGTACAGATCTGAACTGCAGCTTCCTTGGATTTCCAAGCCAAACCTGTAGTGGGATCCAAGGTGAAGGGATAGCACCTGAGCATAAGCTGCCAGAGGTAAGCTGATGACCCTGCCATAGCTCCCTCCTGTGCTGGAAGGACTTAATTTTCCTATTATTTTGTGTTTGTTTGATATGGTGCATTTTTCTGGTTGGGAAAAGAAAATGGAAAACCTCTAACTGGGGTAGTGTATTGTGAGACATGGCTCCAAAGGAGGAAAAGCAAGAGCAACTAGGGGGCTAGAAATCTGTAAATTAAAAAGGGGTAAGGGACATCTTTCATACATCCTTCCCACTTTGCTTTTAAATCCCTGCCTGGTGAAGCTTAGAGCAAATATTGAATCAGTTTACAGTGACAGTGTGCAATAGTTTAGGATATATCCTCCATAATATCTTTGTCTTTGCCACAGTGAAAATAAAATAAAAGTAAAAACTTATTGTGATTATTGCCCCTCTTATTAAACAAATATTTTGTCTGATTCCAGCAGAGGTGAACTCGCAGCGTTGTTCTTTTTTGCCAGCGGCTTCCATGAACTGCAAGGACCCACAAACAGTACTAGTTATGGGTTTTGTTGTCACATCAGGGAAGAGCTCTCCTCATCAATTGTGCAACTTTTGAACCTCTGAAACCTTCAGTGTGAATCTGACACTGTGGTTCAAATTCTCAAGTGCAGCAAAAGAGAAAATCTGATTTGGGCGATCCATATCTGTGAAAGGGGAACATGATAACCACACAAAATGCAGATCTAAAATGCAGATGCGGTGTTTAATTTTAACTGTTCATGAAAAGAAGCAGCAGGCTGGTGCAGGAATACCTTCATTGGTGACTTTTCACTGTTTAATGTCTCAACACACTGAATTACATTTGGAAGTCATATGCATTGAAGAATACTTTGGTAGACTGTGAGCCAAACAACCATGGTTTTACTGTGCTTGAGCCCTAGATTTATCTTCCTCCTTCACCCAGGTCCAAAGCCTTGCTCACTCACTGCCAGTAGCCCTTTTCTTGCTGCTGTTTGCTCTTGTGAATATTATTTATTATCATTTGACAGGAACTAAAATTGTACTTCAGAGAATGCTTTACCAAGAGTAATTTGTTCCCAACAAGACCTTTTAGCTACACAGTAACATGAAAGCATCAAAATGCCAGGAGAACATTATAAAAATAAACTGCCCTGGTGCTAAAATAAGCTTTAATTGATTGAGAATTGCACTGAGCCTGACAATCTGAACCATTTATTATTATTTTTCTTTCAAGCTTCAGCTACATGTGATTTAGAGTGACTGAATTATAGTTCCCACATACCTTCCTACCCACAGTGCATGAAAGAAAACCCACGCACAAATTTCTTAGCTCCAGAGGAGCTGCTGGATACACCTGGAAGAAAATAAAAAAGCTGATTGAAAGTGAAGTTTAAATAAAGGTGATGCTGATGGGAATGTTGTGAGAAAAACCCCTATTCTGGCTGAATGCCATGCTGTGCTTGCTGCTCCTCATCCCCACTCTTCTGGGAATGTCCCTCCCTGTCAAAGGCATTTCCTTAATATCTGGTTGCAGAGCACTGGATCCTGTAGGCCATATGGTGTTGGATGTTAATATTGGCTGTGGATAAACTACTATTCTGTCTTCCCCATTTTAGGTTCTTAGAGAAAAAAAACCACATCCAATTGACTGTACTCAGCTATTTAAGTGAATACCTGTTGCAGAGTGTCCACCAAAAGGTCAATACCACCACCAAAGACTGTGGATAAAAGCGGAAAATTTTCTGACTGATGGATGTACTGGTGGTCCTGTTATAGGAAGAAATATGTGGAATACAACACTGGAAGTAGTTGGAATGTAGCTAAAGTCAATGAGGTCATCATAAATCATAGAATCACACTTTGGGTTGGAAAGGGCCTTAAAGACCATCTTGTTCCAATCCCTGCCATCAGCAGGGGCACCTTCCACTAGACCAGGCTGAGTTTAAGATCTCACTGTAAGTCCTTACTTGAATCATAGCCCTGGATAATTCACTTCCAGCCAAGAGCCAAACAAGGATTTTCATTAACTCTCAACATTCTGAGAGGAGGAAGATGCTTAAATAGGTTTTTGGCTGTGGCCCTCCATCTCCCTGCCCATGCCAGCACTGCCTGTAAGAGTGCTGTAAAAGCCCAAGCTGCTGGCAGAGGTCAGGGGTGATCCAGGCCCTGCCTATGGATGGATTTTCTCCATCTGGGTGGCTGGTGCTGCCCTTGGGACTCTCAAACTTTTTTGGCAGCAAAATGGACCATTGTTGTCTTGGTTTAGCACTTGCTTGCAAGCCGAGCTGTTTGCATGCTACCAAACTTGACTTCCAAATTGCAATTCCTGCTGTCTGCCAAAGGGGCTGATAAATCCCTCTCTCACCTTTCCTTCTTGCCTGCGTGCATGATAAATGCCCATGGCAGGAGCTGACTCAGCTGATGTCCGGCTGCAGTCTGTTCCAGGAATGGTCTTTATTTGTTACCCCGACACAGGAAAGCACGGCCCAGGGATTCATGGCAGATCACAGATCCAAAAGGAGGAATTTGAAAAGGCCACCAGTTTTATTAATAGCCACCTCTGTGGCCACTTTCAGGTCAGACCAGAGACTGTGCAGGGCTTAAAAGCTAAATCCACACTGCCCCAGGAGGAACAGGAAGATATGCCTGGTCACAGTGCTCTAGGGGTAGAGGTGTCTGTTTTCCAGGTTCATTGTCCAGGTACCAGTGGGCATTTCCACAGTGCCAGAAGAGCAAAATAAAATAAGCCTCAAGAAGAACAGAAATTTTTGAAGACCACAGAAGCCAGACGGATTTTTTTTTCTTTTAATTAATAATTTTTCGTCATGGACTGAACTAAACGTGGACTAGCATGGATTATTTAAAAAATCATGTGTCTGAATACATATTGGCTTTGGCTAGAGGAGTAACTCAGGTGAACAGGTAGACTAGTAGTTAGTAACGTGTGTAGCCAGCATTGTAATTTGTGCTGTTGGAGGGCATAATGAGGAATGGCTCAAAACCTGCATGTCTGGGCTGCTTGAAAGGTCATGGGAACTGAAGCTGGTGGTTAATTCAAGAGGAACATACTTCATTCCTTTGAATACAAAATCACTGCAGAACTGAGGTAAAAAGTTACCCTTGCAACTTTTCCTGAATAATTTTGTATAATAAGTCTCTTTTACATCTTGATTATAAGAGCAGTGTAAAAATGTCAAGGTTTTAATTAGCTGATAGTTCAGAGGAAAAGTTTCATTTTCACATTTACATCCATTCTGATTAATGCCATTCACTGACAGAGCAAAAACATATTCCAAAATCTGATACACTTTCTCTGTGAGTTAATCTGACTTTGTATGCCATATTATGTATTTTTAAAAATATCTAAGATTAACATTTTCACTTTTGCTGTAAAAATGTATTGTTGAAGTAGTGAAATAATTAAGAATTGTGGTTTTCAGCGTTAGATAATGTGTGATACTTCTTCTGGTCATGGGAAATATTTGTTCATTGTGGTGTTAATATTGGAATATTTTCACCAAAAAGAAAGATCAATCTTTCAACACTCATCAAAGTGAGTGCCACTAATTCCAGCACTTTCCAGACTTTTACTGGAAGGTTTTAAAGATGGTTTTGGTGAACTAGGTGGGAGTTTTGACTTGCCTGGAATAGAGGCAGGATTATGTTTCTCCTTTGAGAGCAATGGTAGGCCATGGAAACCCTTTGGTTCTGCCAGCATCTCAGTCTCCTTGATTTGGTGCTAAACCCAGGGATCCCATGGAGTGCTCCAAAATCAAACTAATGTTTTCTACTGAAGATTCCTGTAAATGAATTTGGGTCCTGTTCTTTTTACCTGCAGGTAAAAAGAGAGTCTGGGCTTCCACTGTTCTCAGTTACTTCCAGGGCTGTGAGCCTGAACAGGACCATAACAGTCACACTTAACTTCTCGTGTTTTCTCAGAATATGAAAGTGTCACTGGGAAAGCAGAGATGTCCCCAGCACTGAGTTTTGCATTTTGCTATATATTTTAGCAGGCCCTGCTATAAGGAGCTGTCAATAGTAAATGCACAGCACTGCAGCCAAGGCAGCCTCTGCAGATTTTCCTGCCAAAAGACCTTATTCCTTTGAGGAAGACATCATTCCTTTTCCAACAGAGTTGGTGTCAGCAGAGTAAAAAATGGGTATTTTATGCACTGGGTCATTTCCCCCCCATCGGGCCCTATGTGACCCAAAATTGGAAGAAAATTGGTCATGATTAAAGAGATGATGTAATGTTTATCCACTGTACAGACCGTATGTTATATTCAGGACATGTCCTCTAATTCAGGTGTCTCCACAGATAGGAGCCTGGTGCCAAATTAGCCACTGTCATCTCCACGTGGCTGAACCCAACTCTGAAGAAATGTTTACATCTTAGCTGAATCCTTTCAGCTTCCTTCACTTTCTTAGTTTAAGACATATGGATTTGTGGCAGTGATGGGGGACTAGACATTGTGTTAAGCACACCATTATGCTAATAAATTCATGTTTTATATCTGCAAAAGAATTAATATTGATAAGCATATGTTTATGAGTTTCATATTCAGCAGAACCTTCCAGCCATATACCTATGTGCCAGCTCTTTGCAAAATCAGGGATCTCGCAGTTTACACAAGCATTGTAGAAACTGTAAATAGACATGATTTAATTTTAATTTAGGGAGGAAAATGAGGTGTAAAAAACGTTCTACTCAAACTGTTTACAGCCCATAGTATTCTGCAATGCTGGCTGTGAAGCTCTTTGGTCTGAATAACAGCCATGAAGACAAGAGCAGCTGAGCAGGCAGGAAGAGAAAAAATCCTGAAGGGGAATGTGAAGCATGTCTTGTTTTACCCTGAACCTCCATGATACTGTGGGTTTAACATGTTCAGCTATGTGTTCCGTGATTTAAACAACCAAGAGACAGATCTGCTATCCCAGACACCAAATGCCCTTGGTTTCAGCTGAAATTAGAATGCATGATCAGTCAAACACTGATTCAAATGACGGGTTCAGTGAAAGATGCTTAAAAAAATTCCCAATCAGACCTGGCTATCAAAAATTAATTCTTCTAGTTCATTTGCATTAAAAAATAAACTGCAGCTCAGTTGTAAGGGTTGTGTATTGTCTTTTCAACAGAGAAAGAGATATGAGCTTATTCCCTCCACAAGAGAAGTAGAGTCCGACTCCTACCAGGTTTTGTCCTCTTGCCAATTCATCTTTCCTCGTGTAGAGCTTCAGTAGCATGGGCTTGGCTTCTTTGTCTTTGAGACTTAATGTTAACTTCTTTTTAGAAAAATAAATAGATTCAAGCCTGGTTCATTGGGCCTTAAGAGCAAACGATGAGCTCCGTTTGGAGGGTGTCAGTGTAAGGAGCATGTTTCTGTTTGTGTTAGAGCACTCAGAGTCTCACTGCTCAGGCTGGAGGAGTTTCTTGTGACAGATTATCTCTGGTGATATTTAGCAAGCAGCTCACATGCAACAAATAAAGGCCAGACACGTGTAAGACTGACTGCTTCTGGCAGCTTCATATTAAGATCCATTTTGCCAGATTTGCTGTAGACGTTGAAGTCTGTGCTCCAAGAACTGATGCAGGAATACCCATTCTGAGCTTGTGTCTATCATGCTGGAAATGTTATTAAAGCAGGTGGAGGTGGCACCTGGGGTCATGGGTTAGTGCAGACCTGTCAGTGCTGGGGGAGTGGTTGGGCTCAATGGTCTTAGAGGGCTTTTCCAATCCTCCTCAGACTCTAGAGGGGATCTGTTGTTGTCTGTTGCTTGCTTAAGTGCGGAGTGTGAAATCATTAAAAAAAAAAAAAAATTTTTTTCTCTGCAGAGGCCTGATGCTTTCAAGGAGACCTGTAGTTTACAAATCAAACACTCGAAGGGCCCCAGGAATGAGTGCTGACACTGCTCATTCAGCCCTTCTGCTGCACTCTAAGATGGTTTCACTCACAATAAATATTGCAGGCAACCTTGAGCATCCTGTGAAGATTTGTCAATAGACATCCTATTTCTCTGTGCTTGCACGGAGCTGGTCTGCTTCCAGTCCTGCAGTGTTGTTGTACTGGGCTGAGGGCAGCAAACAGATTTCTTTCGCTTGTGACGTCAGGAGTGATGCCTGTGCAAGATCTGGCACAGAAAACCTCGTCAGTTTTTTATAGATGCCTTTGTACTTTGCTTTTTGGATCTGCAGCTCTCCTGCTCATAGGTCTCTCAGGTGCTGTATCTTCTGGCCAGTCCTGATATAGCAGAGAATGATGAGAGGACACAGAAAATCAAAGACTGACAGAACACATGGGCTGTTTGCTGCAGCTCAGGCTGACCGTCACTCCAGGAGAAAGAGCTTCTGCTAGGCTCAGGAATTTGGTGCATTACAGGGCAGATATCAAGAAAAAAATCCCTTTGAGTGGAGGGGAGGAAAAGTAAAAAGGCTGAACGTGTTTTCACCAAAACCTAGGTGATATAAGAATCTGCAAAATCAGTGTCACATCTACAGCGAATCATAGGAAGCCAAATTCTACTCTCTGATACTTTGCTGTTACTGTAAAATGACTCCCAGAGCAGCTGAGGCAAATTTCTCAGAGTTTTCAAGCTACCAGTAGAAATCAAACAGTTCAAAGCATAACTAAATTTTTCTTCATGTCTGAACTTACTGGCCTTGACTCTGCTCTTGCATACAAATCTGCCTGTGTAGTATCTTGCGGGGTCTCAGCCTGGGAATTTTGATGGCCATACAACTTTTCCTTTCCCTGAGAGGATTTATGGTTAGATCCATCTAAATGGTACAGTTCCTATATGGAAACAGGTTCCTATTATGTGAGCTTACATGAACTTATCATTAAATGAAACATATTTGGCCCTAGAGCTGATGACTTTGACAATAGGGAATCAAACCACTTTCAGTGTTTAAGTTTCAGCCCCCTGGTTATGTGTATTATTCCCAGTAGAGTGCATCCTGCAGTAGAGTTATTTTTCTAACCTAAATATTTGTTTTCTTTCCTTGGTTCTGGAAGACCCTGAACCACAAAATGGTAGAAGAGTGTTTCTAAGGAAGTATCAGTATGTCCTTGCCCTCCTCTTCTACTTTTCCCTGGATAATCTTTGATCTGACTTGATCCCTTTATTTATATGCAAAGTGATAATGGGAGCATTTAGTGGGGTTCATAAACAGAGGTGTGGGAGCTGGGAGAGGCACTGAGGCAGGACATATCAGGGGCTGGATCCCTACGCCTTCTCTGCAAATAAGGTGTGTCTGAAGTGCTCGTCTCCAGCCTGCAGGAGCTCAGGGTGACCAGCTTCCTATCATAAACACTTACGTTACCTTTGTTGCTTACAATTAGGTAAGGCACAGCCTGCTTTAGCAATTGTCTTTCTTGCCTGAACTGCTGTAGGTCATGCT
Source organism: Callaeas wilsoni (assembly GCA_013398955.1). Classification (NCBI taxonomy): domain Eukaryota; kingdom Metazoa; phylum Chordata; class Aves; order Passeriformes; family Callaeidae; genus Callaeas; species Callaeas wilsoni. Next base: position 48,535 of record VWPU01007275.1, read on the forward strand.
AAGGACTAGCTCTGCCTTCAAGGACTGTGTTGAAAGGGTTGCACAACGTTACCTTTGGCCCTTCTTCACATGGAGCACCAGTTAAAGCTGAAACAAAGTCTATGAACACTCCCTGTTTGCTGCTCCACACAGCTGGGCTGCTGGCACACTAGAGCACTTTGCATATGCTGATTTAACTGTTGGAAAATCTATTCACACAAAAATTTTCCTATTCTCTTAGACAAAGGATTTTTTCCCCCCTCATTTTGTTGACAAAATCCTTTTCCCATCTGTTACTGGGGCAAAACAACTTCCTAGCCTGGATGTTTCATTTATGGATAAAGCTTTCATTGGAACTTGTTTTAGGGTTGGGGCAGATTTTGCTAGCAGTGAAACGAGCGACAAAACTCTCAGTGAGCTGAATTGAGCCTCTCCTCACCATGGGAGGATTTCTAGAGGAGTTACGATGGCTGTGGACAGGGTCTCGTTGCTCTGCCCTTTCAAAAGAGAACTGTGTCTAGCGGAGGAACAATCAGAATATTTGTCTCTTTAAATGAATGGTTCTTAGAGCCTGCACTGAGAGGCAGGCTCCCTCTCTGCGGCTGTGAGGCTACTCAGAGCCTCCAATAAATCAGCATGCAGGCACTGAGAGCTCTGTCCTTGAAGGGATGCACAGTGACCTTGCTTATGCTTACTCTGGAGGAATAGGGGAAACAGAGGAGCCCAAATAGTGAGCGGTGTGTGACTGAAGGCTCTGCATTCCGCATGCAAATGCCACAGCACGGGAGCCACGGCACGGACGGCGCGCTGCTACACAGAATGCAGCTTTCCTGCTAGCCTGACCAGACTGCTGCTGCTGCCGCTGTTTTCCTTTTTTCTTTTCTTCCTCTTTTTTTTTTTTTTTTTCTTTTCCCCTGCAGGGTTCTGAATGAAATCCTCATGATTGTTACATGCTTGTTCAATAATAGCACGCCCCAGTCACGTCTCCTTGCGAGCGCATTTCGTTGGAATCACTGAGCAGAAGCAGAGAGGAGCTGATGACTATGTGCTTCCAACGCAGGTTGCCGGAGCCCCGTGTTTGCCATTGGCTGCAGTTTTCTGGTTTGTGTGCAGCTTCCCCCATCTGGAATATGAAAATGGGATTGAAGTAGATAATTGCTAGCAGCGGGTTTTCAAGAGAGGCTTAGAGGGAACAGAATGCCTCTCACACAGCACAGGCTGCCGGCGCTGAGAGAGCTCTGAGAGATGATTTTAGATGTTACCCACGTCTGAATCTCCTGGAAACTTTACCATGGAAGCAAGCCATTGCGCACAGTCCTGGAGCTAACATCCAGAAGGGGCAAGGAAGGGGCAGCAGGGCCAGACAATGGGATACCTTGTCCTTGGATTGCTCACAGAAAAGCCAGCAGGTATTCTCCTCCTCTCCCCAGGAAAAAGGGCCTGAAGGTGGCGATGAACTGAATTTTGCCCAGTGAAGCTTCAGTGGCTTTTAGGAAGGATGGGATACACTGACCCTTCGTCAAGCCGGGATTTGCTGGGAAACAGAACTTTGTTCTTCATCTTCATCTGCGCCTTTGCCGTAGTCACCTTGCTGCAGCAGATCCTCTACGGGAGAAACTATCTCAAGAGGTAAGGGGGGATCGGAGGGAATAGGAAAAGTTGTCTGATCGGACTGATGGGAGATGGAGCTCCGGGCAAACCGTTATAGCAGTTCAAACCACTTCTCAGTGTTTTGCTGATGATAAAATATCTTATCAGCCTGGGAAGGTGCACTCAGCATCTGTAATGTTTGTTAGATTATGAGTCCAGAAGGTTAGGCAGAATATAATGTTTCATGAGCTTCCTGGATTATGTTTTAATCCTCAGCTGTCGCAAAAATACAGGTTCGTATTCAACTTAAACAGCCTCGTACCACCTGAGTATTTGCCCTGATCAGAGCCTGCCTGACAGGCTTCCCACTCTGTGTAAGTTCAGGCTGAAATGGCTCGAGAGGTTGTAAGGTAGCACATTCATTGCTGGAACTTCAATGTCTTTAAAAACAAACATGCAGATGCAGTTCCTACAATCAATATTAGTGTTCCAGATAACCGAGAGAGCACTTTATTTTTGCACTGCTGTGTTCTTATGAATTGCTGCTGAGACTGCTTTGCTGTAGAGCACATCAGTCTTTGATCTGAAAATGCTCTTTTCACAGCAAACACCGGTGGGGCTCTGTTAGTGTTTAACCTTGACCCATGTGGAGTTTATTTTACTTAAACCTAGTTTGAGAAGTTACCGCTTGCATGATTTTATGAAGAGAAATGTTTCCCTTACATGCTTTGAGGTAAGTGTTTCAGTTGTGTAGGCAGCTGCTGTGGAATTTTTTACTGGAATTAAGCTGCATTCTGCCAGGAGAGATCAATGGTTTGGTTCTTGCCTTGCTTGCAACTCATGTAGTTGTTTGCCTTGTGCCAAGAGCAAGCAAAATGCTGGCAAATCAGCAAATGTTTCTCTCTGGAAGGGAAAAGCAAGCATGATATTAATATGTATAGACAGGGGTGTTGTTTATCCACGGAGCAATTTGTGTGCCTTGCGTAGCACAAGGCCTTGTCTGGGGGACTCTGATTTTTGGGCACCTCAGCTCCAGAAAGATGTGGCTTCCTCGGCTGGAAGAAGCAAGAATGAGCAGAAGTGTAGAAAACATGAGGGTTTTTGTGCTGGAGAAAATTGAGGGGATAAAGCATAACTGACTTGAAATATCCAAATCAAGTCTTAGAAGAAGGAAGCAATAAATACATCTTTGTAAACACTCACAAAGTGATAAAATGTTGTAGCAGGAAAGATTTGGACTTAACCATGATGGGGAACTTTTAAAGAAAATAGTTACCCGAGGAAGTATAAAATCTCCATATTTGGGGGTGCTTCAGGAAGCTGGTAAGTATACAAGGGTAGTACTAAGCTTCCTCAGTGTTAAGAATATGACTTTATGGCCAGGTCGAGGTCTCGTCTTATTTTCTCAGTTTTTCCCATTTGTCCTGGAGGCCTGGCAGCCTTACCAATCCTTGCTTTCCCAAGTAAAAATGACTGCACCAGGATTAGAGAGAGGAAAAATAAATCCCAAGTACAAACTGAAATGAAAAATGGCAGAGTAAATATAAAATGATGAGAAAATGCAACCAAAAACTCTTCCACTGAGCGATCTCCGTGGCCTGCCTCTGTCCTGCCTCATGCCCTGGGAGCCTCTCCTGTCATCATCAGGGAATGAAAAAAGGCTGATGTCCAGTTCCCAGGATTGCAAGGTTCTGAGCTCAGTCTGGTTCTGAGCCCTCTACCATCAAAGAGTCTCAAGTAGGGAGATGAGCATATATTTTGTCACTTGGACTGGAAAACACTGTTGTTTTTTAGCTCCAGCTTGCAATGATTTGTTTCTTTTCCCTTAAAAAAAAAAAAAAATTATCATGTGAAAATAGTCTCATATAGGACTCCCCTAACTCAGCACAGGATAATAAAAAAGCACCTCAGCTCCCTTCTGCTGGGAATTGGCAGTTCCCATCTTCTATGGAAATAAAAATGCAGGATGTGGCAGTCTCAGGCTGTAAGTTTTTGGTGACAGAAAAGTGATTTAAGCAGCGGCCTGCATTGCTACCATAGTATTATTATGAAGGTACTTTTTTTTCAGCTTTCCTTTCCCTCTCTCTCTCTTAATGCCCTGCAGTACCTTCTGGTGAGCATTCCAGGGCAGTCTGATTGCCAGTGAGCTCCGTGCAGGGGCAGCTGTAACCTTTAATCACTCTTGGATTTCACAAACCTCCGGTGTTAAGCCCCCTGCTAGAAGCTGATTCTGGCTGTGAGGCTCCTTGGACATGTTAATACTTGTACCTGGTGGTTTTGGAGAGGCTCCTTAGAGAGGGGAAATGAGATATTTATAGCCCTGGTGCCACTTGCCAAGCTGGAGCCTGGGGACGCTGCCTGAACCCGCAGCCATTTACTCGCTCGGATTCCACATGCTGCTTGTTTGGTGACAGCCTTTGCCTGCATCCCAACGCCTGCAACAGCAGCGGGCCCCATGGCCTCTTCCCAAGGCAGCAGGAAGAAATTCTGCCTGAAAAAAACCTGAAAATTGCCCTGAAGTACTGTTTCGGTAAATGTACAGTGCTTTTAAGTGTAAATATAACACCAGGGTAGTTCTTTTCTCTCTTTTCTCTGCAAGAAGATGGTGGGAATGGGTAAAGGCTAGCAGGGCAGGGAAGTGTGACCTAAAACAAACAGCTTGGGCACAATGCAGGCGACAGCATAGACTCAGGACTGGTCCCAAAAAGCAGAGTGGAGAAAGGTACCCTTTTCTGGGAGAAAGATGGAAAAGTTTGCTGCGTGGCTGTAAGGTGTGCTGTGCCACTTGCCCTTACAAGCAGGGAATGGGCTGGTTTGATGGCCATAAAATCCCACCTGAGGCTGTCCATGGAGGGGGCCATGGAGGCTCAGGGTCCTGCACTTGCCCATAGCCATGTTCCCAGAGCATCTGTGGGGGTGGCCGGACTGTCAACAGGAAAGGATGGTCCAAGAAATAAACTCAGCTCAGTGAAATTTGATAAGGGGCCCAGATTCTGATCAAAGTCCTCTCTTTCCCGTTATGGGATGTTAATGGGCTCCTGGCATTGCTGGAAGAAGGGAACGCTGCAGAGCTTGAATTTCTAGGCATTCACACATTTTTCACCCACCGTGTAATGTTGTCCACTCCTTCCTTTGCAGTTTTACGCCATGTCATTGGAAAGCAGAATCCTGCCCACCTTTCTTTTGCCCTTTCTCAGTTTTTTCCCAGGTGGGATGGATGTGGGTGTGCTCACCAAGGCCAGTGCCTCATCCCTGTAGTTGCAGCTGAAGTACTAACAGGAGAGACAAACTGCAGGCTGGAGAAATGACATCGGGAAGCTCTGGTCTCTGTAGCTTCTGATCCCGAGTAAAAAGGATGATGAAATGAGATATAATTAAGGGACTTTAATACGGATCTCTGGGGTAATTATTTTTATTTTAGGATTAATGTGATGATTAAAAATCCACTGCATTGATCTGCTAAAGTAGGTTAAATGCTGTGGACTTCTGCTTAAATCCAGAGCTGCCGCTTGCTTTTGTATTGACTCATCTTTCCAATGCTCGCCTTTCAGCTGAATTTTCTTTTGAATCAGATGCTCAGCTGAGGGCTGGCCTTTTTTTGTCAGCTCTTGTTTGGCCAGCAGGGAATAATCCTGGATTACATCAGGAAACTGCCACTACAATAAAAAAATGTTAAAATCTATCTTCATCTCCCAACCCGTAGCATGGGAGAGATCAATAGGACAGTCCTTCCCTTTGGCAAGGGAAAAATATCAGAGCAATACTTTGCTATATACCAATATTCTGTTGGCAGGAAATTCACCAAATTCTGTGTGTTTTAACAGACTTACTTCTGCACAGGGAGAGTGTCAGCTGAAGAAGGGAACCTGCACCTTTAAAACTCCTTTTTTTCAGCTGAGTGAGGAGAACGCATTTCCAAAACTATTAAAGACTCTAAACAAATATTACCCCAGGGCATGCCAGAGTGTAAATAAAAGATCTCAAAGAATCATACAGCAAGAGTCAGCAAACCTTCCCATGCAGGCGGCCTGCATCACTTTAAAGTTTTCTATCTTCTAAATGAGAATAAAACATCACTCTTACGTATGTATTGCTCTCTTACTAATACTAGAATCTCATGTCTTGAGGTAATACCACAGTTTTTGAATATCTGAGACAGCTTTAATTCAACAGTTGCAAATCGGTTCCAAGGCATCCTTACCTCTTTCCTTACCATATAAGATAATTTGCGATCACTTTCTGCACTGCATGGAAAAACAAGGAATAAACCCAGAGAAAATAAACCTGAACTACACATTTTTGAGGTTATTTAGTCTGTGCCCTAAAATCATGTCATTCTTACAGCAGTGACAGCGGGAATTGCAATGTGGACATGGAGGCTACATGTGGGCCAAACTGTATTTTGTCCTAAACTGGGTTTTTTGTCCTAACTACAGCCAGCTCAGGTCAGTTGAGAGCTCCTGCCCCATCCCTGGCGTGTCTTCCTCTGGTCTGCTCATAACACCCTGTGAAAGCGTTAACCATAACCAAAAACCTTCTATTCCTACATTAAAACTCTCCTTCCATTTTAAATATCTTCCCCAAGAGGCGTAATCTGAAGGTCACTTAGTGAGTCATCTCTGGTCACACAGCTCTGTGCTTCCATTTCTAACCAGAGGGAATCACTACCCCACAGAAATTACATGTATCCTGTGAGTCATCTCGATGAATTCCTGACAAGGCCCTGGGCAGGTCCTGGGTTTGGGAGGTTTTCTTCAGAGAAGAGTGCTGGAAACTTCAAAACAAAGCAAAGTCTTCAAACGATATAGAACACAAAAAAAATGTGTGTTTACGGGATATGGCCATCACCTTAAAATGGCAAGATCTAGTTAAGCACAGCAGGAGAAGCTGAGATTCCAGCCATGCTGTGCCTGCTACGGGGCATTCCCAAGAGCATTTCTCGGGGTGCAGGCATCCCTGTTGGCAGTGGGATGGAGGGAGGGCAGAACCAACAGGCAGCTGATATATTAATTCAGCTGCCTCCAAAGTCATGGAATCATAGAATCACTGAATGGTTTGGTTGGAAGGGACCGTAAAGGTCATCCAGTCCCACCTCATGCCATGGGCAGGGACACCTTCCACTATCCCAGGTTGCTCCAAGCCCCACCCAGCCTGGCCTGGGACACTTCCAGGGATCCAGGGGCAGCCACAGCTTCTCTGAGCAACCTGTGCCACCACTCTCACAGGGAACAATTTCTTCTTAACATCTACCCTAACCTTACCCTTTGTCAATTTGAGGCCATTGTCCCTTGTCCTGTCACTCCAGGCCCTTGTAAATAGTCTCTCTCCTTCTTTCTTGTTGGCTGCCTGCACGTGCTGAAAGGCCACAGTTAGGTCACCCTGCAGCTTCCCTTCTCCAGGCTGAGCAATCCCAATTCTCTCAGCTTTTTCTCACAGCAGAGCTGCTCCATCCCTCTGATCCTCCTGGTGGCTTCCTCTGGACTGGCTCCAACACGTTGGTGTTCCTCCATCCAGAGGCTGGATGCAGTCAGCCCGTCCCACTGGTCATCCCATTCCCTTTCTCACTGCTGCTTTTGCTTGCTTTAGGCAATTCTCCTGAATCCAAAAATCTTTTCCTTCTGCTACTTAAAGGTTTGGGGGTTTTTAACCATAATTTTAATTTGCTTTTAAAGGAGAGCGTCAAGTGGCTGAAATTTTAGTACCAGAGTGTGAGGATATGCTATTTCCTCTCTTGCACTCCCTGGCAGTGCTCCCCGTGGCCCTGATGCAGAAAACCAGCGGGGTTTGTATCCCTGCTCCCTCTGTGCTGTATTTCTAGCACTGTTTTGCCTCACCCCTGCTGCTGAGATGGCAAAACCACCTGCTGGTCTGGTCTGCGAATTGCCAGTCCTTCTCCACTCTTCAGATGACGGTAAATTAAGGCAATGGGAATCCATTATTTCAGTGTTTTACACGTGCAAATTGCAGTATCCCAAGTTTGTAGTTCCCTGGAATGTTAAACCGTGGTCCTTCCCGACCTCATGAGGGATCATGAGGGATGTGTCACTACAGAGTGGCCTTCAGACACGTGCCCCTTTTATTGTGGCTCTGGCCACCCAGCAGCCCCTAGGTCAGTGTCCACAAGCCCACCCTGCGGTTTGAATCGTGTTGGGCTGTAGGAGCTCTCCAGAAACTTTTTGCCCTGAAGCAGTGAATTATATGTGTACTGCTTACCAATCAAAAAATGGCTATCATCCTTGCTGATTAAATTAAATTTAGAGACAATTAAATCCTGATTCTAACTCACGTAGTACTCAGTAGCAGCTTCCTTCAGTCTAACTTTGTTGTGTGAAGATCTAGACCTATTTCTGTCCATGCAAACAACTCTGTGTATTTGGCTGAATACCTGGGTTAAATCCTCATTTTACACAGATCTGTTGCCTCAGTATGACAAACTAATGGCTGAGTTTCACCAACTCCCAGCATTCAACACCTTTTCATCCAAAGTGGTTTAACTGCTGTGACTTTTTTTTTTAGAGAGGAAACGCCATCAACTTTTTTTATGACGTTTTGAAAATAATTACGTGCTTGGCCTCTATGTGTGTGGGCAGGTACAAAATTCAGTCTTGCCTCCATTTGTAAAAAGCCAAACCCAGAGCCTTGTGTTCCCATTTTGGGTGGTGCTGCACCCATGTTCCCTGCAGCCCCAGCTGTGGCGGATCACACCCTTGACCACTGACCTCCGTGGCCACTGTTGATGACCTGGTAACTTGGTCTTTTATTTTTGACCCAGCTGGGGTTTCCTGATCATTCTTACACTTGCTGGATTTGGTTCAGGCATAATCACTGTGCAAAGCTTTGTATTTTCTTACTTCCACTGTGCTTCATTCTTACCCCTGATTGCTTTTTCATTTCATTTCTCAATTTTTAATTCAAGTGTATTCATTGCTCAGCAGTCCATGTCTCCTTCAGGCAAATCATGGACTTAACCTCTCATTTCTTTGAGGCATGCTTGCCCTCTGTTGCTTGCATCCATTTTGCTTTTCCATCAGCCCTGCAGATAGTCACTGTCCTTCCACGTCCTTTTTATTTAGTTGGGTTTATGCTTTAGTTCTCAGGGTGAAAGCCTTAAAAGCAGCCTCTGTCACTGGTTTGGCATTTTCTATCAGAACAAATACAGCCAAAGCTGGGCTTTTGACAGTCCTAACTGAACACCTTAGGCTGTAAATATTTTGGAGAGGTTGCATAAGTGGCGGGAGAAGACTGTGCCATCCACTTCTGTGATGGAGAGAGGGAATATTTGCTACTCCTGTGCCTGACACTGGGTACACACTCATTGACTGTGAATACACTTTGCTCATTGTCTTCAGCATGAGCCCTCAGGGCAGTGTAGGGACACTTGACCTGATGCTGAATATATTAGTACTGGAAACTTGGGATGTAATGTAATTATTTTAGTCAGATCTCTTGTGGTGTGGTGAGATTTGGTACCCATGCTGCATCAGGCATCTACCATCTCAAATGTCAGAATTTGCTGGTGTCTTTAAAACATTTGGGATTTCCTGTGAGTCTCTGTGCTCAGGACTTGGTTGTTCTTTTTTTTTTTCTTTTCTTGAAAACCACCTGCCTCACCATCTTTTCATTCTGTTGTTGGTTTTGTGCTGCCCCTCAGTATTACAAATAATGATATTTCAATTATGAATAATTATAATTAATTATAATTGTGAATAATTATTACCAATAGGATTGATAAAGATGATCTATTACTCCTTAGATGTTTCTCTTCCAGCAACAGATGAGAAAAGGTAAGATTGTAATGGTTTGGAAGGTATCCTTTCATGTTCTTTATGTCCTGGTCAACATTAAATCCAGTTTAAGACAACTATTTGAATGTGTTTTACCCTTCCTGGAAAGTGATTTTAGACCAAGTTTTTTCAGGTATTGCTTGTGAATATCTGATGCAAGATTTAACCCAAATGTGAAATGTGCTACATGAAACAAAACCTTTTTTCTGTGTAATAACGGTTATAATCCAGAAGCTTCCCACCTATGTTTCTGATTTTGCTTTCTGCACTAGTCAAAATATACTCCTCCACCATTTTAATACTATTATTTCCCTCTAACACAAAGAGCTGAACTTGTCCCTGGTATAATTCTATAAGGCCAAGAGTGTGGTGAAGCCAGGCGTGCTCCTTCCCCACATCCTCCATCCATATTTTGTTTTTCATGAGGCCCATGTTATTTAATTTCATCCTTTTGCTGTGAATATACCATCCCTGCTCTTCCACATATTTCCATACATCTTCAAAACCTTTTAATGATCTTGTCTCTGTGAGATGGGAAGTGATCAGCTCAGTAATTACCCACTGTCAGTCAACTTGCAAAGCCATAGGCCACTGAGACAAAGGTTGATCTCTGTAAATGCAATGAGCAGAAGTATGTATGTGCTTGTACCAGGACTAAAACTTGCACTTTGCTAACTTCTCTAGAGAAACAAGTATTTCTCTAAACTTGGCTGGTCAGAGTCAGTGTTGTTTCCATTGAAAAATACGATTTTTTTATGGACTCACGTAAGAAGGAGAGCATCTGGCTCAAGTACTTGAGTTGACCCCAGGAATGTTTTATTTGTGCCCTGCCTGGCAGGGTTATGCCCCTGGGTCCTGGACTGAAAGAGGCCAGCACAAACATGGTATTTTCCTGGCATTGCATAGCACAGGTGAATTGGACCTGTCTCTCTTTCTTTCTTTCTTTCTTTCTTGCTTTCTTGCTTTCTTGCTTTCTT